>JACXGI010003397.1:16460-62982 GCA_016801175.1 Esox masquinongy | reverse complement strand
ACACACCTGGTGTCCATTCCCTCATTAGGTTGCCTATATTAGTTCCTGTGTTTCTGGGTGTCTTTGTGTGGTATTGTTTCTTGTCTTGTGTATCTGGAGAGAAGGCACGCCTGTTTAGCGCTTGTGCGCCCGTTTTTCTTGCCTGCCTTATTTTTGTATTATTTCAAATATACTACGTTCACCGCCTCCCTGCAGTTGACTCAGTTTTTACGCACTCCACTACACCATTGCCGTGACAGAATACCACACACAGAAATGGAGTCAGCAGGGAGCGACTTGATCCACAGACACGGCGACATGATCACGTCCCTGGGGGAGGCCATGACCAAGATGGTCCAAGTGGTGCGGCGGTTGTGTGGGAGTAAGGGGCACTCTGCCTCCCACTGTTTCCAGCAGAGAAGGGTTGAGTGGAGGAAGCCTGACATCCCTACACCGAGTCAGGTGAGTAGACCACACATACTCTCAGGGCCCACTGCGACTCACATGACACTTTTGGTGGCTTTCCCCGATTTCCTTGCTAATTCTCAGTGTAAGGCGCTCGTAGACTCAGGTGCAGCTGGGAATTTTATGGACAGCGGTTACGCTCAGAGGTTACGCATTCCGCTGGTGCCGTTGCCTAGGTCCATTACGGGCTTAGACAGCAAACCTCTGGGTACCGTTCTAGTTGAGAACGTCACGGTGCCCCTCACTATGACTATCCAGCACGCCCATACAGAACAGATTGAATTTCACGTCATTCATTCCCCTGCTTTCCCTGTGGTGTTGGGTCTTCCGTGGTTGTCGGGACACAACCCAACGATTTCCTGGTCGCAGAGGGTGTTGACGGGGTGGTCTCAGGGATGTCAGGAAAGGTGCCTAGGTGTTTCCGTTGGTGCGACCTTGGTGGAAAGTCCAGACAATGTCTCCGCAGTGTGCATTCCCCCGGAATATGCCGATTTGGCGCTAGTATTTTCTAAGACCATGGCTAGTTGTTTGCCGCCACATCAGTCCGGGGATTGTGCGATAAACCTAAAGGGAGATGCTGTGCCGCCTTATTGTCATGTGTATCCCCTGTCGCAGGGAGAGACAGCAGCAAAGGAGACCTATGTGGCCGAATCCCTGCGGCAGGGACAGATCCGCCGTTCCACCTCGCCCGCCTCCTCGAGTTTCTTTTTCGTGAGGAAGAAGGATGGGGGTTTGCGTCCATGCATTGACTACAGGGCGTTAAATAAACTGACGGTCCGGTATTCATATCCTATCCCCCTGATTTCCCAATACATCGAGTCAATGCATGGGGCGCGCTACTTCACGAAACTGGACCTCAGGAGCGCGTACAATTTGGTGAGAATCCGAGAGGGAGACGAGTGGAAAACGGCCTTCAGCACCACCACGGGGCACTACGAATACCTGGTGATGCCGTATAGGTTGATGAATGCCCCGGCAGTGTTTCAGTCCTTTGTGAACGATGTGTTTAGGGACATGCTGGGGCGTGGAGTGGTGGTTTACATTGACGACATCCTTGTGTATTCTGCTACGCGTGCTGAGCATGTGTCTCTCGTTCGCAGGGTGCTGAAGCGGTTGTTGGAGCATGACCTGTACGCCAAGGCGGAGAAGTGCGCGTTCTTCCAGCGAGCCGTCTCTTTCCTCGGGTTTCGGATTTCCGCCGGTGGGGTGGAAATGGAGGTCGATCGCGTGTCAGCCGTACGTAATTGGCCCGTTCCTACCACGGTTAAGGCGGTACAGCGGTTTATTGGGTTTGCCAATTTCTACCGTAGGTTTATACGGGGCTTCGGCAAGGTAGCAGCTCCTATTACTTCCTTGTTGAAGGGTGTGCCGAGCCGGATCACCTGGACGGCCGAGGCAGACGTCGCATTTCGCACCCTTAAAAGAATGTTCACCTCTGCCCCGGTTCTGGCCCACCCCGATCCGTCACTGCCATTCGTAGTGGAGGTGGATGCCTCGGAGGTTGGGATAGGTGCTGTGTTATCCCAACTGTCAGGTACCCCTCCTAAGCGTCGCCCCTGCGCTTTTTACTCGCGGAAGCTCAGTGAGGCAGAGCGCAACTATGGCGTCGGTGATAGGGAGCTGTTGGCTGTGTTTAGTGCCTTGACTGTTTGGAGACATTGGCTCGAGGGAGCGAGACACCCGTTTGTAGTCTGGACCGACCACCGTAACCTGGAGTACATCCGGGCAGCGAGGAGACTGAACCCTCGTCAGGCCAGGTTGGCGTTTTTTTTTGCCCGGTTTGATTTCACGCTTTCATACGTGCCGGGTACGAAAAACACCAAGGCAGACGTGCTGTCTCGGTTGTGCGACGCGGGTGGAAGGCGGGTAGATGAAACACAGATTCTGCCCGCCTCGTGCATTGTGGCGCCGGTTGTGTGGGACGTGGACGCGGACATTCGGCGAGCGTTACGCGGCAATCCTGGCCCTCCTCAGTGTCCTGCGGATCGTCAGTACGTTCCGCTGGATGTCCGTGACCGCCTCATCTACTGGGCCCACACGCCCCCTTCCACGGGCCACCCGGGCATAGACCATACTGTGCGCTGCCTTACCGATAAGTACTGGTGGCCTGGTCTGGCCAGGGATGTGAGGGCGTACGTATCCTCCTGCTCGGTGTGCGCTCAGTGTAAGGCACCTAGACACCTTCCGGCGGGTAAGTTGCTCCCTTTGCCTGTTCCACAACGACCATGGTCTCACCTGTCCGTTGATTTTGTAACCGATCTTCCCCGCTCACTAGGCAATACCACGGTCCTCGTCGTTGTGGACCGGTTTTCAAAGGCCTGCCGGTTCCTTCCCCTCCCCGGTCTCCCGACGGCTCTGCAGACCGCGGAGGCACTATTCACCCATGTCTTCCGGCACTACGGGGTGCCGGAGGACATTGTTTCTGACCGGGGCCCTCAGTTCACATCTCGTGTCTGGAAGGCCTTTATGGGCCGACTGGGGGTCTCGGTCAGCCTCACCTCCGGGTTCCACCCCGAAGCTAATGGGCAGGTGGAGCGTGTGAACCAAGACCTAGGTAGGTTCCTGCGGTCTTATTGCCAGGACCGGCCGGGGGAGTGGTTGGAGTTCCTGCTCTTGTCAGAGTATGCCCAGAATTCGCTCCGCCACTCCTCCACTTCCTTGACCCCCTTCCAATGTGTCCTGGGGTACCAGCCAGTCTTGGCACCGTGGCAGAGCCAGCCCGAGACCGGGGCTCCGGCGGTGGACGACTGGTTTCGGCGCGCTGAGGACACTGCTATGGATGTGTCGGTGTCCATAGCGTGCGTCATCGCCGGTGTCCACACCTGGTGTCCATTCCCTCATTAGGTTGCCTATATTAGTTCCTGTGTTTCTGGGTGTCTTTGTGTGGTATTGTTTCTTGTCTTGTGTATCTGGAGAGAAGGCACGCCTGTTTAGCGCTTGTGCGCCCGTTTTTCTTGCCTGCCTTATTTTTGTATTATTTCAAATATACTACGTTCACCGCCTCCCTGCAGTTGACTCAGTTTTTATGCACTCCACTACACCATTACCGTGACAGTAGCTAACTAATAAGCTTCAACTTACGCGTCACTACTGCTATCTCTTTTTAACAAATCATCAATAAAGTCATTCAGTGTTAGGTTTCTAATGGTATTGTTAAATTTGCAAACTATCCCAAGTCATCTAGCTAACGCACAAACTAGCACAGCTAAACAAACATGGCTAAAAGATGGATTTTGATTGGTCGTCCCGTATTCATTGAGGCTTTTGATTGGATCACAGATAGAACCTTATAACTCCAATGTGGTATGCCTTTTTGGAGATAGAACTTTTTTATTTTGTGAATTATGGACACAAAAAATCACTTTCAAAAAAATAACACCACACAGAGGTTAATAAACATCCAATCATCCAGTTTTTTCTAAGTAACTCAATTTTAACAAAAATGTCAGATGGAAGCTTATAATCCGGCTCGGCACACCCTTCACCTACGTTCCATGGGTCTATTCATAGAGTCTATGACAGTCACATGGAAAACTCCTATCAGGAGGTATTGAGAGAGTGTGTGGGTAGGGTGTGTGGGCCTCATCAATAACGGGCCCAGCACCACATCCCATCTATTGTCCTTTGCTCAGAGTTAGTCAGCTCATATGCACTGTGTTAAATTCCTCATGCTCATATTCTATCAGGACTAACATTATGGACAACAAGTTAATTACAGATCCGGTGGAGTTGACCTTTTTTCCAGTGAAATAGCAGTTAGTCATTTCACTTTCATCTGAGACACAGTTGCGATGGTACAGTGGCGTTACACAAAACAGACACCAATCAAACCACGTAATGGCAATATTTTTATTGCCACTTTCACTTTCAAAAGGCATTACACTCAACAGCTACAACTCGGGTATTGTAAATTTGGAGACGCTAACAAAACTGGTTGATAACTATATACAAGGTGAAGGTGGTGATGATGATCATGTCCTTGTTAATGCAGATACAATTGCTAGAGATAAAAGTGTGTTCACATTGAAAAACAGAGTAGTGTCCAAGCGCTTCAGAGTTGTATACAACAAGCGTGTACTGCTCCCCCGTGACCGTAGCAGGTTTGACCCACGACTACAACACCCATTCAGCTGTGTCATTAGCGGACCCAGTAACTTGGGTAAAACGTATTTTGTGAAGATGTTGCTGGATAATGCTGATGTTGTTTTCTCCAAAGAAATTCAGAATATAGTCTGAGTTTATTTGTGTTGGCAACCATTGTATGATGAAATGTTGAAGTTGAGAGAAAGTACTTTTATAGGTTTACCAACATCATTGTGTGATGACAATCTGTTACCGATTCAGAAAAACAACCTTTTAATTATTGACAATTTAATGTAAAGTGCATCAGAGAGTTTGGAGATGAAAAGTTTTCACACAATATTCACACCACCATAACCTGAGTGCCATCTACCTTGTCCAAAACATGTTTGTTAAAGGCAAATCTAGTAGAACTATTAACTTGAACACAAATTATCTCATCTTGTTCAAAAACCCACACGACAATCAGCAGATTAGTATTTTAGAAAGACAAATATACCCCGAACTTTCTCGGTTCTTCATGGAGAGTTTTAAAGATGCAACACACACACCCTTTGGTTATTTACTTATAGACCTTAAGGCTACAACACCAGACGACTACCGTCTGAGAAAAGGATTGGTTTCCGGGGATTGGACTGTCATGTACATTCCTAAGAAAGTTTGATCATGTCTAAACGCATTAGTAGAAATCTACCACTTTTGAAGATGCTGCTTAAGGCACCGCCGAGTCAATAAAGTTATTTTAGAAACCGCTTCCACAGACCTCATTCTATCACTCTGTGAAATTGCTCTTAATCTAAGGCGCAGTAATATTCCCTTGACAGAATCGCACCTGCGTAAAGTGAAGAGAGAAAAATCCAACATTATATACATGTCTAGAAAGAACACTTTAGTCGCAAAGAAAAGAAAAACCATCAACCAATCTGGAGGTTTTCTACTACCGTTACTAAGCGTAGCAGTTCCATTCCTAACCAGTCTAATTGCATCGAGACACGATTAAACAACATCGATCATGCTCAGAAAATGTTTCTGGTGCCGCAACATCAATAAGAAAAACTCTGAGAATCTAAAACGAATAGCACCGAAGTAAGACAATCTGTTGAAATTGATTTGGACTCCTCGATACACAATATACTGATGACGACTGTTATGGAAATTCTTGAACTAATGTACATTTGAGAAATGTCTGCTTTACTATTACCTGGTGTGTAACTCTGATCTTTGTTTCTGACATGTCTGCAGTGGATCATTATGACCTCTGACCATCTGTTAATCTGCCCAAACCAATAAAGGTATCTGTCCTTTGTTCTTCAGGAATGTGGTTGACTGTCTTTTATGATGTTCCCCTACCCCCTTGACGGTAAACACCTAGGGCAGGAAGGATAATGTGGGGGGACAGCCGCCCTTTGGGTAAAACCTATGTGACATAAGACAGCAGGGCAGTAACTTACCACACCCATTTTAACTGTAATAAATACAGACTGTTCATGTATTTTCCTCAGAGATTCCTCACAGGCCTGTTATGATAGGCTTAGGATGCATATCTCTATTTGCAAATAAACTGCTAATTGTGCCAAGAGAGTTTTGTATCTGTACTTACTTCTAAAAGAGTTCCTATCGATGGAATTACTATCACAAGACTGATATGGATTTACATGAAAAAGCTAAAAGATACGCTGCCATTTTACAAAGATTCTTGACTATTTTTAGACAAGGTGAGCTTGACAGAAATGCACTGACTTTAAGTCTACCCGGGTCTGAGACTGGGGTTGATGTAGTAAACATGACTGAGATTAATCAAACTGCTGATCGAAATGTTAACCATGTTGATGAAATTTTGGACAATGTGCCTGTGAGGAGTAAGAAGAATGTTGAATATATTCTAAATACAATGCTCAAGTCTAAAGATTTGACTTCATGGGCTTCAAATGGTGAATTCATTTTCAAAGGAAAGATAATCAAGGGTTCGCACCTGTTGGATCTGGTTAAAAGTGTGACAGCAACCAACAAAATTGCTGACACTAGAAGGCCTTTCGGGTGGGGGGAGTTCTTAGAGGCCATGGCATGTCTGAACATGCCTTTTACAACTATTCCAAATGAGCTTGTAAGGCGTAAAATCAATTTGTATAAACAAACGCCTGGCAACACACTGGATTATTTAGCCACACCCCCAGCTTCCCCCTACTTCCAGTACCACTCCCCCCGCAACTGGTTATCAACCAACCAAAGCTGATGTTATTTTATTTGTTTTTCAATCATTTGTGATTCATTGTCAAAGTGTATGTTTTTGCCTTGACTATTTGTTGTATGAATAATACTATGTAAACATTGATGTTGTTTTACAATTGCCTTTATTTTTTAATAATAAATCAGACATAAGATATACTTTTAACTGTCTTTCTTTAACAACCATGACACAAATTCAAAGATTCACAAGATTGAGCATGCTGTATACAATTAAACCTTTGTCTATCACGCTTCTTCTGATACATCTTAGATACAAACTTGGAGACTAACACAATTTTTTCATAAATCATCAGTATAAGACATAACATCTTTGTAACTCAGACCTCTTGTCATTTGATAGAGAAAGAACACACAATGTTGTCCACAAGTGGTAGAAATCCCATCCTGTACTTGTTTTGAGCTGTATTCCACACTCACAGGTTTGCAGAAAAGCCTTGATTGACTTGTGAAAATAGATAAAATCTGTGGAGTTTCCAAAACTGTCATAAAACCTTGCGACGCTGTCGTCTGTGATGTAAATAGCCAGCCAATGTTCTCTGGGTTGATTAGATGGGTGCGTATTAACAATCATCAGTGATGCTACATCTCGGACAGGTCCACCGGGTAATTGGTCACATGCCAGCACACCACAGAAATGAGTCCTAGATGAAGATTGGTTCACCACGCCAGTCAACGCTGAGGTATTCATTTCTCATCTGTTTGGGTAATGTTTCCTAATAGTAGTCACCCATGACTTGCCTCCTGTTGGACACTTCGATAATGGAGTCAAAAATTTAATAAACAACCAAATTAATCGTGTGGGGTAGTGCTTGACTGAACCTCATCTCAAGTCGGACATTCCCAGACTTAATCAGGGATGGGTGCTGACCACATTCCTCATCCGGTGCACAATTGAATGCATAAAGGGCATAGCCGTGTAAGAAGTCAGACCAGTCAATAGCCATGGCTTGGTACTTTAGGTGTTTTCCTGAAGCTAGGGCCAATTGGTAAAATTCACGCACTGCTGATCCTGATGTGTAATCTCGTTGGAATGGTTTGCAAGGAAATTGTTAACCGTCCACATACATAGCCATAAACTCCAAATTATAATGTTTGAAATTAAATGGATTTTTTGTATTACCTCCTGTAAAACTGTCATTGTCCACCAATCCAACGACAATGCATTTTGGTAGGGGTCCTAAAAATAGGTTTTCCTGGTGGCAAACATGACTCCCTGTAGGTAAACTAAAAGTCTTCATACACACCCTTTCAAACGGGTACTTTGCATTGGTTGAAAGTAGTGCTTGAGCATGTCTGGTGATACAGTCACTTTCTTGACAAAAAGTGATGCTGAAACTATGTGCAGACGATAACGCATATCCCCTACCCTCATAAGACAGAACTCATCTTTACAGCGTACTATCCTTACCGCCGTTTAACATGAGTTTCTCTTGAAAGAAGATATCGCTATGAACTGGGCTGATCATTTCGAATGTTGTACTACTCTGTACTACTGAATAGGCAGCCCTTTTCAGAAGTCCTTTGTTTTCTCCTGCAGGGTCCATAACATCTATGTGGCCTGCAGTGTCCTTGAAAAAAAAAACGGCTGAAAATTGTGTCTTTAAAGCATCACTTCCATAATTCAGAATGCTCTCTATAACAGCTCTGAAGGGGTATATGTAGCTACTCTGACTAATTAAACGATCACCCAAGGAGACGTCCACTTGTGAAAATAGGGTGGCTATCGGGTAGTTGATAACACCAATACTGGCTCCAGCATCAATATTAGCCCAATCCGGTTTAGTGACTTTTACACGTAGGTACAGCAATGTATTGTTCAGATCAATGTAATCTTCACCATTTCCAGCAATAAAGAACTCCAGAGGGGCTGCGTCTGATATTGACAATTGGTATTTCAACATATGTATTTTTCTCAATAGATGTCTGTGTGAAGGGGACTGTGAATAAATCCAACTCGGTTTCATACATTCACCAGACATACAGCGTAAGAGTGCCATCTTTAAATAATGTTTTTAATCAGTCTTGCGTTGTCCCCTTTGAGTGTCCTCAGAGTGGTATGTTTTCTTTTAACAGCGGCTTTTGTTTTTGTCTCAATCTTGCGTTTTTTACTCTTTGGTAGGCTCCTCCTACCGGGTGGTCTCTTTCTAACGTCTCGAGTCATAACCATCAATCCAGATCCATCCTGCTGTTTTGTTTGGTGCGCCATGACCAATCAATTAATCAATCAAATATATTTATAAAGCCGTTTTTACATCAGCAGTTGTCACAAAGTGCTTTTACAAAACAGCCGGCCTTAAACCTCAAGGAGCAAACAACAGTAGTGTTGAATTTCAGGGGCTGGGAAAAACTCCCTAAGAAGACTGAAATTTAGGAAGAAACCTAGAGAGGAACCAGGCTCAGAGGGGTGACCAGTCCCCTTCTGGCTGTGCTGGGTGAACATATTAAGAGTACAAATTGTAATAGTTAATAAATGCATGTGGGCGGAGTCCAGAGTCTATTTAAACCTAGTCCAGGTCGGAAGCATGACCAGATGAACAAGGACAGGGACACCACGGGGGAGGAGGGGGGTGTCAGCACAGTGGCAGCTGAAATAGTCAGGTATCGTCTTGATCTGCAACACAACCAGGAGGACTTTGGACAGGGACATCAACAAGTCTTTCAAGCCTGGTACTGCGCAGGTATGGGCCAAGACCTCATGTCCTCCTAAGTTTAAAACAGGGCAGGAGGGCAGGACAGGGAAAATTTAGAAAATGCATTCCTTAGATCTACAATGATTTATAGTGGAGAAGGAGAACTGACCCTACTCCGCCAGCACAATAATATAGTAGTGTAAGACCTTGAGGCTCAGACAGGGGGGTCCAGTGACACTGTGGCCCTATCTGGGGGAGGCCCCGGACAGGGCCCAACAGGCAGGAAATCAATCCACCCACATTGCCAAGCATCAACCAAAGGGACACCCACCAATCGCAACCACCCTGAATGAGGGCCGATTATTGCCAGCAGAGTACAGCCCAATTGCACAAATGCACAATATAGAGACAACAACAAGCCAGTGACACTGCCCCCGAATGGCATTGAAGGGAGGGTATCCCAGTGGCGATGAGAGCCCACCTGGCAAGGCAGCAAGGGTGGACAGTATCAAGCCTTTCTGGTCACCTTCACGCCCCTGGGCCAGACTACACTTAACCCCCAATGTAACACACTATGCTGTACATGGGATTCATGCTGTACATGGGATGCAAAGGGCTTTTATTAGGAGTCTGGCTAGTTACTCCATCTAAAATTATTCAGATGACATGAACATTATAACAGACAGTTTACTTATTAATAATTTGCCTTTTAGATATGGTGTTATGTTTTCCAGCCTCAGTAGCGAATCTATGCTCAGTAGCTAATTAATCCACTGTTTTTATTTGTACAGTGACTTGCTACTATAGGCAAATATTTAGTGGAATGCAACGTTGCCATGATTATTTCATTTAAAAAAAACTACCTAGCAGAGTCAAAAAATGGCTAACGTTAGTGATAAATGCTATCGACGTTAGCTAGCTAGTAATGTTAGCTAAAGGAAATATATTTAACTAACCTCAATTTAACCTATCGTTAGTCCATCTAAAATCATTGTGGTGACATGAACATTATAACATACGGTTTAGCTAATAATAATTTGACCATTTAGAGATGGTGTCATTGCTTTCAAGCCTCGGTAACTAATCTATGCTCATGTAGCTGAGTTAATTCTCTGTTTTCAGTTGTACAATGATTTGCTAATGTAAGCAAATGTGTAGTGGAATGCAACATTGCCATGATTATTTCGTCAAAAATAACTGCTAGAAGAGCCTCAGTCTAAGCTAGCGTTAGTTCACTTTAAATCATTCTTGTGACATAAACATTATAACTAATGCTTTAGCTATTAAAAATTTGCTTTTGGTAGAGAGGGTGTTATGTGTTCAAGCCTCAGTAGATAATCCATTCTCAGTAAGGTAATTTCTGTTTTCATTTGTTTCTACAATTCCACTTGAGTTAAACTTATCAACTGCACCTTTTTAATTGTAGATATGGCAGTTAAATTAAAATCTGAATTGTAATTTAACAGCAACACATGGGCGCATAAGCTTTATGCCCATGCCCTACCAAAGTCAACATATTTTTATAATAAGAATAGGGAGGGTATTTTCCAAATAAATTAAAATCTGGAAAGTTACAAGCAAAAGTTGAAAAAATCCAAGGTCCAAAGGACCTTCACCATCATGGTACCCATACTCCTCATGGTGGCGCTGTAGCACTGAGTCGAAAATGGAAAAAGTGAAACTCATATCTCATGAACCGAATGTCGTAGAGACACACGACCAAGTTCCAGATATACCCTTTCTCATGCTGACCAAAAAAGTCTCTGGGGTCTTTCAAATTTGCCACTTGGATTTTCCTCCATTTGGAATCTGGTGAAAAACTTGTTAATGACATCTCCTCCGAGACCACTGAACGGATTTGCATGCCGTTTGGTGTGATGGACCTTTGAACCATTATCTTTTAAAGTTATATAAGGAAAGTTGATATCTCAAACAATATGGTCAAAATCAGCGAATGAAATTGAGCTGGGCGGGTCTATGATTTTAGTAGTCCATTAATCCCAAATGGAATATCAAAGAGCTACGTACCCGTAAATGTGTCTGCTAGGAATGGATAGAAAAAGTCCCTTACAGAAATACCTCCTGGGGGTGCTATAAACATCAATGATGTTTCTCACGATTTTGCTGTTAATAAATACACACTTAAACAACATCTCCTACGAAACCGCTGAATGGATTTGGATGACATTATGTGTGAAGGACCATTGGACCATTGTCTTTTAAAGTTATATAAGGAAAGTTGATATCTCAAACAATATGGCTGAAATCAGTGACTGAAATTGATGTGAGCGGGTCTATGACTATATAAGGCCATAAATCCACATGGGAATATCCGACAGCTACCAAACGAATCATGCCCATTAACATCTCTGCCACAAATGGACAACAGAAGTCAAGTATAGAATGACCTTATGGGGGCGCTATAAACCTCACCAATGTCTTAAATTACATCTCCGAGACCGTTGAATGGACGGTGATGCTAGAGGAAAAGGATTTTAGCTGTCACTCAGGTGGCTAGCAAGCTCAAGGCTAGGTGGCTAATGTTAGGTGGCTAACGCAAGGAGGCAAAAGCAAGTTGGATAACGCTAGGTGGCTAACACAACGTGGCTTACGCTATGTGGCTAATGCTATATGTCTAACCCAAGGTGACTAATGCTATGTGGCTAACGCTAAGTGGCTAATGCTAGATGGCTAAAGCAGTGTCGCTAACGCAAGGTGGCTTATACTAGGTGGCAAACGATAGGTGGCTAACGCAATGTCACTAATGCTAGGCAGCTAACGCAAGATGGCTAATGTCTTTGACACTTCGCACCTATACACAATGTAATGGCTTTATACAGACATCCAAAAAACCACACTCCTCTCCCACAAACATGTCCCATATCTCAACACATAACACATACACGCATTCTCCACTCTATACACACATGGTTTTTGCCAGACCGCGTAAGTGAAGCCGACCAAGAGCGAATGTCTCTTACTGAGTAAGTGAGGGAGTGAGTGACTGGCTAACCCTTGTTAAATAGCGTAGTGGTTAGAGACACAGACTGCCATGCAGCAGACCGGTGTTCCAGCCTCGCAGCCAACAAAACAAATTACGCATTAGGATTTGTTCAGAAGAGACAAAAACTCAGCTGGCTACAACCTTCAGTAGCTATGTTATAGTAAGCCTAAAACAAAACGATTTATGGTTATATTGTAAATGTTTCTGGTGGATTTTCAAAGTATTCATCTGTGTATGCTTTTTGGGGTAATATATAAGACAACCCCTGGAGACTATTCGGAGGAGCAGTGACTACCAGCAGGCCCTGTGGTGTAGTGGGAACATCCCTATCCTTCAATATTGTGACCCCGGTTCAATTCCCCTCTCAGATGTTCCAAATTCTGTGTCTCAGAGATGTTTATCCACTGGGTACTTTACAGCCTTCACACAACAATATATATCCCCTCTGTAATACCATGATTCTCATATATTTATGAGAATAATTGTATTGCGTGACCCTTTTATATTGTTATTGTTTTCCAAAGAAAGGAACCAGCCATGGAGTGATTGGAGTCATTGTTTTCGTTATAAGTAGGCTGTATAGCTATTAGCTAGCCATCTACAGTAATCTTTGTACAACAGTACACTTTAGTTCCGTTACCAAACGTGCTGTTGCCCAATTTATCTAAGCAAATTGTAAGGGCTGGGGTAAAATTTACATTTGGAGAGGATAGAAAGCTGAAGTGACTATTAGCAGCCCCTGTGGTGTAGTGGCAACATCCCAGTTATTCAATATTCTGACCCTGGTTCGAATCTCTTCTCAGATGTTCCAAATTTTGTATTTCAGAAATGTTTATCCGCTCGGTACTTTTCAGCCTTCACACAACAATATATATCTCCTCTGTAATACCATGATTCTCATATATTTAAGAGAATAATTGTATTACGTGACCCTTTTATACTGTTATTGTTTTCCAAAGAAAAAAATCAGCCATCGAGTGATTGGAGTCATTGTTTTCGTTATAAGTAGGCTGTATAGCCATTAGCTAGCCATCTACAGCAATCTTTGTACAAGGTTACTCTTTAGTTATGTTAATAAATGTTCTGTGGTCCACGTTATTTCAGCAAAAATGTAATGGCTGAGGAAAAATTTGCATTCTGCTGTTTAAATAGCATAATGGTTAAAGACAGTCTGCCACATAGAAAACCAGGGATTGAAACCTGCCAGCGACAACAATATTCATCCCTTCTAATCGGCTGAACTAGGGTTGTCTGGTTCCTTTTCTGGTTTCAAGGTCTTTTTGTTTGGTTTTGATTTCCTCTTCTTCGATTGGACATCCTGACTACCTGCGGCATTTGGCATTTTTAAATAGCAAAAATTATTTCTCTAGTGAGAGCATGTAGTGAGATGCTTCCTGTGCCCTGTTTGGCCCCCTGAAACACTGCTCGCAGCTTTAATTTGTTTTTAGTCTTACTAGTCTAGTCAATGTTTTTTTGCTGTTATTACTATAGGTAACTAGTTCTTGTTATCCTGTTAAACTGATTGATTTACTAGTACTTTGAAGTACTAGTTATTTTCTATGGTAGCATTGCTGTAAAAGAACCTGCAAGTAAGCATTTTCACTTTGAACTTCACTATTTGCCCTATCTTTAATCACATTTTCATTTCTTATATAAGTAACATACATTTTTATCACCCGGATAAACGGTTTGTACACTTCAGAGAATGTTCAGTTGTTGCATTGCTGTGATGGAACATACAAGCATTTTCTCTCCAAACTTGTTTACACCTTACTTGAACTATTGTACATCTGTTTATTTGTATAATTATACACATTTATGGTGAAAATCTGTATTTATAGCGCTTAAAATAAAAGCATATTACTGGTATATACTGTGGCTGTATAGTCATTGGGGGGTGGGGTTGGAAAGGAAGGGGGTAATTGGGGGGTATGGGGTAAAAGTTGGAATATATCCTAATGTTTTTACTGGTGGAAACAAGTGAAAGGGCATATCCCAGGCTGGAATCATTGCCAGTCAAGATCTGTACTCGATTGACTTGTTAATACCTCGTGGGGGGGAGTTTTAACAATGGTGAGGTACGTTTGTCACAATATGTTCTATGCCCAGTGGTGGGGTTTCCTTAAAAGTAGGGAAGAGTAGGAGAATGGCCCATGCTGGAGCTGTCCTTGAATGTTGATAGTTCCTTTGCGGTTCCTCTTTGTGAAAAGTCGTGACATAAACCAGCTTTGGAGTGTTGAGTAAGTAAAGACTGAAGTTCTTGCGACTGGCCTGGAAACGGCAACATTCTTAAGGGGTGTAATGATAACTAGGACTAGGGTATTTGGCACAGTGATACCACAGGACACATTCAGGGGTCTTGTAGAGTCCATGCCTTGGAGGGTTGGTGCTGTTTTGGTGGCACGCAGAGGACCAACAGCATATTAGGCAGGTGGTCATAATGTTTTGAATTTGTGTGTGTTTGGTATTGGCTATTTTTGATTCTTTGAAATTTTGTTAATATATTTTATATGACGCAAATACTAGTCAAGAATAATGTTACTGTAGAAATTAAAAAAACAGCATCTGTGCCACCAGTAACAAATGATAGGGCTGTTAGTCCCCCGGCACAGCCCTCTAGCCGGGCAAGAACTTTCGCATGGTCACTGGGAAGAAATGCTGCTGACCATTTAACCCTAGAACCACCAAATGCCTACGCCAATTAGCATTTGAATTTGTAATTTAAATAAAACTGCCATTTTGAAAGCTACACCCTCCTCCTTCCATGACTTTTCCTAAATAGACGTATATTACATTATTCCGTTGTCAGAATTCTAAACTCACAAATGGAAAACTATTTTTTACCCCATTTTACAACTTAATCTGCCAAAAGCACACAACACTTTGCATTGGTACCCAGGCAGCTGCAAGTAGTACCCAGACACTAATCACCCCTCACTGAATGACATCAATGGATGAATGGGTAATACTCCCAGATGAATGATCAAAGCCTTGGTTGAATTTGAATGAACTTACAAATATACCTATTCGCGAAACCAAATACAAATGATATTCGAATAGTCAAGAATTGTTATTCAAATAGTCAAGAACATTGTTGAAACATACTTGTTGAAACATAATGCAAACTATATCCTGAACAATTCAACAAATGTATTACACATTACTGTGTAAGAGAAACACAATAATAAACATCCAATCATTTGTCTTATTTTCATGAAGATTCAGCATCTTATGTAGGCTAATTCATCAAATGTATTCCGCTAAATAATTATTTGCGAAATGAAATACCAACGATATTCTTAATTATTTAACAAATTAATTGTTGAAACATAATGCAAACTATATCCTGAACAATTCAAGAAATGTATTGCATATTATTGTTTTTTCATTAGGAGAGAACTAAAATATCACACATCCTATCATTAGTCTATTAATTTTGTCTTATTTTCATGATGATTCAGCATCTTATGTAGGCTAATTCATCAAATGTATTACGCTAAATACTTTTTTATAAAACGAAATACCAATGATATTCATGACTATTCAACAAATTAATTGTTATTGAAACATAATGCAATCTATATCCTGAACAATTCGACAAATGTATTACACGTCACCGTTTCTCATTTCATAATAGCCCACATCAATACAAATGCCGAATTACTTTCCTATATCTTCATTTGCCATTTTATTTGCCATTTGTACTTGCATATGCCTCCACTGAACATTTATACATCCCACTTATAATATACATTGTTTTTAATTGTTTCACTTGCACATTTTTTGCACTCTTCCATTTGCACTTCTGGTTAGATGCTAACTGCATTTCGTTGTACTGTACTTGTTCAATGACAAAGTTGAATCTAATCTAATGAATAGCAATGACATCAATGGATGAATGGGTGATAACCCCCTGATCAACCCAGACACATATGCATGTGATTGAAGTGTAATGGTGAAGAATGATGATGAGGGTAGAAATTATATATAATCTGACCTCGGTGAGCAAGTCAGACACAACTCCGACACAATTTACAACGTTTAGTTCACAATGGCAAACCGAACCTGACGATTCAACGCCCTGACAGCATTGCAGATGGTGCAAAATTTAGATGAGATGGGGTCAGATGGAGGATCAGAAATAGAGCTCAAAATCGACGATTCGGATGTCGTCTTCATCTGATTCTGATATTGAGCCGCCACTTCCGATGCCTGAGCCTCGTCGCAAAAAAAAGAGCACACAAGGAAGACGACCTTTGAAGAATATCCTCACAGAGAGTGCAGGCCCAACAACTCAAGTCAGAAAACACATTAGCAGTGACCTCGACAGTTTTCTTTGTCTGCTTTGTTTCTTTGCAGATGCTTCAGCACATCAGAGATTGTACTGTTACCCATGCGCACAGAAAAGGAGAGAGTACGTGGGATATGTCTGTTAATGAACTCAAAGTATTCATAGCACTCTTGTATGTCCGCAGCGCATACGGTGGGAAGAGCATGGATGTGGAGTCATTTTGGTCTGATTGATATGGGGTGGACTTTTTCTGAGAGACCATGCTACGCAACCGCTTCAGAGAGATTATGCGACACCTGTGTTTTGACAAAAGGCAGACAAGAATACTTTGCTTGGAAACAGACAAGTTTGCTGCAATCTTAGATAAAGTTGTGCTTACATGTTTGCATACCCTGGCAGAAATTGTGAAATTTTGGCATTGATTTTGAAAATATGACCGATCATGAAAAAATATGACTGATCATACTTAAGGATAGTGATCATATGAAGCTGTTTATTATCACATAGTTGTTTGGCTCCTTTTTAAATCATAATGATAACAGAAGTCACCCAAATGGCTCTGATCAAAAGTTAATGTTTGGCCTTGTTACAGACACACAAGGTGACACACACAGGTGAAAATGGCAATAAAAGGTGAATTTCCCACACCTGTGGCTTTTTAAATTGCAATTAGGGTCTGTGTATAAATAGTCAATGAGTTTGTTACCTCTCATGTGGATGCACTGAGCAGGCTAGATACTGAGCCATGGGGAGCACAAAAGAACTGTCAAAAGACCTGCGTAACAAGGTAATGGAACTTTATAAAGATGGAAAAGGATATAAAAAGATATCCAAAGCCTTGCAAATGCCAGTCAGTTCTGTTCAATCACTTACTAAAAAGTGGAATATTCAGGGATCTCTTGATACCAAGCCAAGGTCAGGTAGACCAAGAAAGATTTCAGCCAAAACTGCCAGAAGAATGGTTCGGGATACAAAGAAAAACACGCAGGTTACCTCAGGAGAAATACAGGCTGCTCATGAAAAAGACGGTGTGGCTGTTTCAAGGAGCACAATACGATGATACTTGAACAAAAATGAGCTGCATGGTCGAGTTGCCAGAAAGAAGCCTTCACTGCACCAATGCCACAAAAAACCCTGGTTACAATATGCCCGACAACACCTTGACACGCCTCACAGATTCTGGCACACTGTAATTTGGAGTGACGAGACCAAAATAGAGCTTTATGGTCACAACCATAATAGCTATGTTTGGAGAGGGGTCAATAAGGCCTATAGTGAACAGAATACCATCCCCACTGTGAAGCATGGTAATAGTAAATCCAGGGCAGCTTCTGTCACTTTTGGATGATTGATTGACAGTAGGTGGGACTTCCGTTTTGTGGCTGGGAATTCCGGTTTGGTAGGTGGGACTTCCGGTGTGACAAATGCAGGGGTGGGACTTGCGGTGTGACGTATGTTCCGGGGTGGGACTTCCGGTGTGACATGTGTTCCGGGGTGGTACTTCCTGTGTGACGTATGTGTTGTAACTTCCTGTATGACGTATGCATGTCCGGGGGGATGAAATATGGTAAGGGGTGTGTGCAGAATGTAATTTATGGTGGCTTTGATGTTTAACAATAGAGCTCCAGGGTTCTGGGGATGTTATATTCACCAGACATTCGATGTTATGATAAGTCCGATGTATAACAATAGGGCGCCAGGGTTCGGGAATGTTTAATCCCACAGGCAATTAATGTTACGACAAGTTCTAAGTGTGTACAAAAGATGATCTATAACCAGTGGGTGGTACCTTTCATGTTTTACGCCATAGGTGGCTGGCGTGGTCTGTGTATTTAAACCACATAGACCCCAGGTGTTGGTCATTCTGACTAGCCTGAGTAAACCTACGTGTACATTACAAAACATGGTGGATTCTACAGCAATCAACACTGGGTTTGAAACACTGGTGAAGGTTAACAGCTTAACAGTTGCACAGCAAGTTGGCAAGAGAATACATTTGGGTGGCGATGATACAATGAAGATGCCACCCCCGAAGAAACCGATGCGGCGTTTAGCTCGGATTCATCAACAACACCAGGATATGTTGGCACAGGAGTGGAAGTTGGAAGACGGCCGAACTGGTGGATACATTTTCAACCCTGAGATACCAGAAATTGCATTTTATGAATTGGCCAAAGGCGAGGTGTTTAAACAGGGTTTGACTGAGCAAATGACCTTTGGTGCTAGTTTATGGAGCCCCTTTCGAAAAGTGTTTTATTTGGGGCCAAAACAGGGCACGCATAATACAGTAGATGTGTTGTTTAAAGTCTTCAAAAGAATGCAGCAGTATGACTCTGTTAGATTGGAACTATTTCCTGACAATGTTGGTGTGTTAGAGTGTGACTGCAACAGCGCACTGTTCGACTGACGTACATCCCTGAAGCCCCGTCTTAAGCTAACACAGCATAAAAACAGACAGTTTGCCTGTGAGTATCAAGCAGCCGGTAGACTTTACGAAACATGTCTCAAGAATACAACCAACCGGAGTTTGAAGAAACCAAGGCTGAGGACTGAATGTGTGACGCCTTGGATGTCAACGCTGAACCCTGCTATGGTACCCCGGACCCTGATAGCTTGACTCCACCGTTATACCCACCAAGAAACAACCATTGGCTTGACCGGCTTGGCGCTCAGCTAGGACCTCTTAATCTATTATACCTTTCAAATGCTGACAAGAGTTAACACAAAATGGACAAACGCCTTGCACCACAAGTTTTAAAGATCATCAAAGCAACATTGGGTATGATCCTGGAAGACGTTTTTGCGGCCATTCTCCCCAAAGCATGCATCGGAAGTGGACCACCCGAGCCAGAGAAGACAATCTTGTCTCGACCCGCCTGATTATTTTTTTTCGACATCGTGGAGACAGTATTAACACTGTGACTGAATCTGGTTTTTTATGCACCGCTGACCGATTTTCACGTGGCCGCTGAGAACTTTCTGCATGAGCTCAAGTTGGAACCGATCATCACACAGAGACTAAGTGAGAACAGGGATGAATATATGGATAAATTTAATGAGGAAGCTATATGCGACGCAGTAGCGTCTTGGTGTGGCGAAAGCAAAGAGTCTGCAGTCTAAGGATGGGTAACTTCAGTTGTCGTGTTTACATGTATATAAACAAATCCTATATGGGTTTAGCGATTAAACAGTTGATGCACAAAGCTATCAAGAGTGGTATTGATGTTTGTAGACCTAATAACCGAGACCATGTCAGTATAAAGCGTTTTAATAATCTGAACAAGCATATGGAAATGTTCAGGAACACATCTGATGATTGGCTGCAATTGTTGTCAAACGGTGTTGAATCTAAGGCCCTAAACTTCATGTATAAACATTTTCAAACGCAAACAAAGACTTAAAAATTGGGCATCTGTTATGTTTGTTTACGTATCTAACAGATGTTTGTGTGATCAAATTGTTGAGTAATGATGCTGTGGATGTAGAATGTATTTCTAAATTGTTTACATATTTTCTAATCAGCAGAAATCTGAATATTTGTGTAACTTTTCTGAAATTCTTGGATGACGTGTAATTTTGAAAACTCAAATAAAACGATGTTAAACATGTATTACTTCTCATTATTGCCCGAATGTTCTACGATGTCTGAACAGGTTATGAAAAGTATTTACTACGACCCGGCAAATCCTGGTGCTTATGTGGGCAGAGAGGGTGTGAAAAGAGTGTACTTGGAGAAAACCAGGGAGATCCTCAAAAATGGCGAGGCAAATGACTGATTACTCGTCCAGGATACATACACGCTAGAAAGAGACCACCTGGTAGGAGGAGCCTACCAAAGAGTAAAAAACGCAAGAATGAGACAAAAACAAGAGCCACGGTAAAAAGAAGGCATACAGCTCGGAGGACACTCAAAGGGAACACCGCAAAATTGATTAAGAACATATTTTAGGAAGATGGCACTCCTACACCGAATGTCTGGTGAATGTATGAAAACAGAGTTGGATTTATTCACAGTTCCTTTCACACAGACATCTATTGAGAAAAATACATACATTGAAATACCGACCCCATTAGCAATTTCAGACGCAGCCCCTCTTTATTGCAGTTCTTTATTGCAGGAAATGGTGAAGAGTACGTTGATCTAAACAATACTTTGTTTTACCTAAATGTGAAAGTCACTAAACCGGACGGAACTAATATTTATGCCGGAGCACGTGTTGGGGTTATCAACTACCCGATAGCCACCCTATTTTCACAAGTGGATGTCTCCTTGGGTGATCATTTAATTAGCCAGAGTAGCAACACATTCCCCTTCAGAGCCATTATAGAGCGCATTCTGAATTATGGATGTGATATAGTAAAGACAAAGTTTTCAGCTGGTTTGTTTTACAAGGATGCCGCAGGTCACATGGATGTTACGGACCCTGCAGGTGAGAACGATGGACTCATGAAAAGGGCTGCCTATTCAGCGGATAGTACAACATTTGAAATGATCAGCCCTGTTCGTAGCGATATCTTCTTTCAGGAGAAACTCATGTTAAATGGCGTTGACATAAAGGTTAGGATGGTCCGCGGTAAAGATGAGTTCTGTCTTATGGGGGCAGGGGATGTGAGTTATCATTTGCATATATTATCTGCGTCACAATTTGTCAAAAAAGTGTCTGTTTTACCAGCCGTGAAACTTGGACACGCTCAAGCTCTACTCTCAACCACTACCCAATTGAAAGAGTGTGTATGAAGACATTTAGTTTACCGGCGGGGGGGTCGCGTTTGCAACCAGGAAAACCTATTTTTAGGACTTCTGCCAAAATGCATTGTCGTGGGATTGGTGGACAATGACAGTTTTACTGGAAAGTACACACAAAATCCATTTAATTTGAAACATTATAATTTGGAGTTTATGGCTATGTATGTAGATGGTCAGCAATTTCCTAGCAAACCATTCCAACCAAATTACACAACGGGGTCAGCAGTGCGTGAATTTTACCAATTGTCCTTAGCTTCAGGAAAACACCTAAAGGACCAAGCCTTGGCTATTGACCGGTTTGACTTCTTACACGGCCATGCCCTTTATGCATTCAACTGCGTGCCGGATGAGGAATGCGGTCAGCACCTATCCTTGATCAAGCCAGGGAATGTACGACTTGAGATGAGGTTCAGACAACCACTGCCCCACATAATTAATTTGGTTGTTTATTCAATTTTTGACTCCATTATCGAAGTGTCATACCGGCGACAAGTCATGGTTGACTACTATTAGGAAAACGGTGTGGAAATGAATACAGCAGAGTTGATCAGTGTGGTGAACCAATTTTCATCTAGGACTCATTTCTATGGTGTGCTGGCATGTGACCAACTACCTAGTGGACCAGTCTGAGATGTTGCATCAATGATGATTGTTAATACACACCCGAGCAATCACCCTGGCTGGCTGGCTATTTACATAACAGACGATAGCATTGGAAGGTTTTATGAATGTTTGGGAAACCCCCCAGATTTTACGTATTTCCCAAGTTAATCAGTGCCTTTCTGCAAAACTGTGAGAATGTGGAATACAGTTCAAAACAAGTCCAGGACATGATTTCAACCACGTGTGGACAACATTGTGAGTTCTTTATCTAATGACAAGAGGTCTGAGTTATAAAGATGCTATGTCCTATTATAATGATGATTTACAAAACAAAGATGCGCTAGTCTCAAAGTTTGTAGCTAAGATGTACCAGAGTAAGCATGATAAGCAAATGTTTAATTGCATACAGCATGCTCAATCTTGTGAATCGTTTTATTTGTGTCATGGTTGTTGAAGAAATAGAAAAGTAAATCATGTGTATGTCAGCTTTATTATTCAAAAATAAAACCATTCGTAAAACCACCTCAATGTTTACATAGTATTTTTCATACAACAATTATTCAAGGTAAAACATACACTTTGACAATAAATCACAAATGATAAAAAAGCATTAAATAAAAACATTAAAATGGAATCCATTTTGTGGGGTCTGTGGTAGGGGATACAAAGAAAGCTTTGGTTGGTTGATAACCAGTTGCTGGAGGAGTGGCTAAATCATCCATTGTGTCGCCAGACGTTTGTTTATACAAACTGATTTTACGCCTTACAAGCTCATTTGGAATAGTTGTAAAAGGCATGTTGAGACATACCATGGCCTCTAAAAACTCCCCCCACCCCTATGGCCTTCTAGCGTCAGCAATTTTATTGGTTGCTGTCACACTTTTAACCAGATTCAACAGGTGCGAACCCTTGATTATCTCTCCTTTGAAAATGAATTCACCATTTGAAGTCCATGAAGTCAAATCTTTAGACCTGTGCATTCTATTAAGAATATATTTAGCATTCTTCCTGCGTCTTGCAGGCACATTATCCAAAATTTCATTAACAAGGTTAACATTTCGGTCAACAGTTTGCTTAGTCTCAGTCATGTTTAGTACATCAGACCCAGACTCAGACCCGGTAAAGTCAGTGTATTTGTGTCAAGCTCCCCCTGTCTCACAACAGTCAAAAATCTTTGTAAAATGGCAGAGTATCTTTTAGCTTTCTCATGTAAATCCATGTCAGGCTTCAACAGTATATTGCGAATCGATGAGTCCAAGTCATTTTCAACAGATTGTCTTACATCGGTGCTAGTCGTTTTGGATTCTCGCAGTTTTTCTAACTGATGTTGTGGCACCAGAAACATTTTCTGAGCATGATCCATATTGTTTAACTGTGCCTTGATGCAATTAGACTGGTTAGGAACGGTACTGCAACGCTTAGTAACGGTAGTAGAAAACCTCCAGATTGGTTGATGGTTTTTCTTTTCTTTGCGACTGAAGTGTTCTTTCTAGACATGTATATAATGTTGGCTTTTTGTCTCTTTACTTTTCAGAACTGAGATTCTCTGAAGGGTATATTTCCGCGCCTTAGATTAAGAGCTATTTCACACAGTGATAGAATGAGGTCGGCTGAAGCTGATTCTAAAATAACTTTTCGTTGACTTGCCGGTGCCTTAAATAGCATCTTCAAAAGTGGTAAATTTCTACAAATGCGTTTAGACATGATCAAACTTTCTTAGGAACGTACACGACAGGCCAATCCCCTGAAAACAACCCCGTTCTCAGATGGTAGTCTTCTGGTGTTGTAGCTTTAAAGTCAATAAGTAAATAACCAAAAGGCGGATGTGTTGTTTCTTTAAAACTCTCCATGAAGAACCGAGAAAGACCGGGGTATATCTGTCTGCCTAAAATGCTAATCTGCTGATTGTCACGGGGGTTTTTAAACAAGATGAGGTAGTTTGTGTTCAAGTTAATAGTTCTACTAGATTTGCCTTTAACAAACATGTTTTGGACAAGGTAAATTGTACTCAGGTTACGGTGGTGTGAATATTGTGTGAAAACTCTATCTCCAAACTCTCTGATGCACTTTTCATTAAATCGTCAATAATTAAAAGGTTGTTTTTCTGAATCAGTAGCAGATTGTCATCACACAGTGATGTTGGTAGACCTATAAAAGTAATCTCCCTCACCTTCAAACATTTCGTCATACAGCGGTTGCCAACATGAATAAACCCAGACGATATTCTGAATTTCTTTGGAGAAAACAACGTCAGCATTATCCAACATCTTCACAAAATATGTTTTACCTGTGTTACTGGGACCGCTAATGACACAGCTGAATGGGTGTTGAAGTCATGGGTCAAAACCGCTATCCATCCTAGAATGTGATTTAGTACCCGTAAGGCCTTGTGCTGTAATCAGGGAGCAGTACACGCTTGTTGTGCACAAATCTGAAACGCTTAGACACTACTCGGTTTTTCAATGTGAATGTTCTTTTATCTCTCGCAATTGTGTCTGCATTAGCAAGGACGTGATCATCATCACCACCCTCACCTCGTACAAAGTTATCAATCAGTCGTGTTAGCGTCTCCAAATTAACAATGGTTGTGTTGTAGTTGTTCAGTGTAATGCCTTTTGCTTTGAGACAGGTCAGACCTTTAACGGTTTTGTAACCGTATGTCTTTGGCCCACCACTAAAAAATTTTGTGATGCTGTCACCATCTGGTAACTCATCGGTCAAGTCACCCAAAAATGGGCCGAGTACCCAATCCCCGTGGCGTGTGACAAAGATCACTGAATCAGTGTCTGTGTAGAGTACACGTCTATCCAACTTCTCCAAGAGTGAATACAACTCGAGTCTAGCATAAGCGGTTGTGAACGCGGGAATAAAAATGTTGCCGTTACGTGGTTTGATTGGTGTCTGTTTTGTGTAACGCCACTGTACCATCGCAACTGTGTCTGAGATGAAAGAGAAATAACCAGCTTCTATTCCACTGGAAAAAAGGTAGTGGCTAAACTCCTCCGGATCTGTAATTAACATTGTGTTCATAAGGTTAGACCGATCTTACCCCAAAGACTATTCATTGCCAATTTAGCCAAAGATCGCCTAGCACTGTTTACAACAATGTTTTCCTTGTCAAGCTGCACACCCTCCTTTTCATGATATTCACGGATATACTGGTCTTTAGCATCATCGTCAACCATAGATGGCGGGAAGCCGCTAGCTTCCTGCTTGTGCTTCAGGAACGTTCTCATGTAATCTGCAAACAAATTATCTGATGTCCTGGTGAAAGCCCAGACTTCAAATATTTTCACAATGCCATAACCTTTCTCAACAGCCTTAACCAGCTCAATAGAAACCCAGGTACCAGTTAAAGATCTTTCAGAATCAGTATGTGAACAATCAGTTACCTGGTTTTCAGACTCTGCACATAATCTACATAAGGGAAAGAAAAGCTTACCGCTGACCCTGTGCGGTAAAACGGGGTGATAAAGGCCGTTCGGTGGACATACCGTAGCCCTAAAAATTCCAAAGTAGGAGTCTAGTGGTTTGAAATCTCAAAAGATTATGTCTGGATGCCCAATCGGATAAGTCTTTGTCTTGTTGCAGAATGGGTAAAGACTACAGACTTCGTTATACTGAATAGTCTCCCCTTCTCGAGCCGTAAACTTCAAATGAATTGCGTTGATACGACCGCCAAAAAGAGCATCCCGAGGGTCAAGGCGCTCTGGTGCATCAAAGGTCTTCAAGAAAGCTTTGACATCTGAAGATGTGTTTTTAAGCTGATTCCACTCACACTCTCATATGTATTGAACATGTACGTTGTGTTGTTCTTTTAAAGCCTCAAGCTTTGTCAGCCATTGTTGGTGCATCAACCCGTACTGAATCTTTGTCACTGGGTTGGTGCTTGTTGAACAATGACACTTTGGGTGACCGTGCCAGAAACAGCCTAGAAATTCATAGACTGTGCACACCCCATCGCGTTCAGCATATCCATCAACATAGTAGGCACCGATTGTTCAGGGCATGCTGTATTGATACATTCTCATCAGAGGCCACATATTCAAGCCATTGGATTGAGCTGTTTGAGAATGTCTTCTGACAACGGTTGTAGTTGTCTGAGGGGACCAATGCAATGGTGTCCTTGGTGAGGAATCTGTTGCAAAAGACTTTCATGCAAGCCGAAGCAATCGTAATTGACCGGAATGGGTCAACACCACCACACTCCAGGAACTCGAGTCTGTAGCGCATACAACCCTCTCTCAAGATGACCACATCATTCATGCAGTAAGCCTTTATTTCATCCTGCATGACAAAGGGGTCTGCAGAAACAGTTGCGTACCATTGCAAAAACTCATCTTTTTCTTTAGCCATCATGGTATTCACACCGTAGTAACGCGGTTCCGGTTGGGGGCCAACAGTTCTCATTCTCCTTGTTGTTAAACTTGTAAGGAAAGTAGCCTTTTTTCGAATCCTTAAAACCCATAGTACGTGGCAAGGCCACCAGCATCATCGGTAGGAAGCAATGACTATCAATGTATCTCTGATTGAATGTGCTATTTGTAAAAATCATGAGCTTGCTACCATTAGCAATAAGTGTTGTGCCAATACCATTGTTAGCAAGATGTAACCATCGAAACCTTTAGAGTTGTGTGCTATAAATGTGTAGTCATTATATTTTGGTTGCCTAAACTTTTGGAAAAAAGCAGCGACACAACCATCTCCTGCCGAACACCACGTCTTGTTATCAAAGCTTATTGCGTGCACAAAATTTGCTGTGTGTACACCGTTCACCGGATTGGCAATTGTCTCAAAATCATAAAATATGTAGCGCTCACTGGGGTCCTCGGGTTTAGAGGGTTTTATGAAACACTGATGATTCATTTCAACTGCCAGATCCAAGTTACAATTGGGACACATGTTAGCCGTGCACTTCTGCGCTTTATAGTTGTAAATACTAACATTGTAATGACGGCCGCAATCGACACAGTATTTCTTCTGGTCACACCTCCTAACCCAATGACCCACACCTTTGTGGCGCTTCAAGCGTTTATGCTGTCTATAACAAAAGTCAGAATAACATATCCGCTTACATTCCGGGCACTGCTTTGTATTACGGGGTTGGGTATGACAATCTTCATGAAGACAGACACTACAGCTATGTTTACAGCCATGATCACCACGGGTGTTAAAACCTGTATAACACCACTCACAAACATAAGACACACCCAGAAAACCCTTCAGATTCATGAAACCATAGAAATGGTTATCGTGTAAGTACATAAAGAAGGTTCTAGGGTGGGTGTCCTCGCTGTTTTGAAACTTGGTAAAGTGACCATCCCGTGTTTGATGAAAGACAACAATTATACACCCTGTCATTTCTTCAAACCGAACAATATCTGTAAATGTCACACAATCATCTAACGCTAAACCAGCTCCTGTATGTAGCTCACGACCACTAACCAGGGCCTCAGCATATGTGTCCTGTGGGTTCAACATATCCATCAAACAAACGAAAAAACATGTAGAATCATTATTCACAGCCGCATATAATTGCCTTCTTTTTTTAATGATGATCTGATCTATCAATAGTGTTTGAGCTTTACGCCGTGGGGCACCACCCTCGCGGTTGTTGAAAATTTTTACCACCAGCTCTAGTGATTCATCAATCATAACCGTGGCATTACTCTGCATAACACTTTCAAGTAAATTACCAAACGTGTGTTCATTATATTCATCTGCTCTCATGGACACATGTATGGGGGATATCAGAGATTCACCAATTAACTCAATCTGCAGACGATCACCAGGCCCATGTACAAAGCCTGAAGCTCTAACAATCAATGTATCCAAGCCTGCCATAATGTCTGCATAGAATGTGGCAAAATCACCAACCTCACCAGTATTTTGGAAATTTATCAACTGTCGTAATTCAACGTTGTCAAATGCATTACGTTGTATAACTCTAACATCGCCATCATTGCATTGAGTTTGCATCAGAGAGCTCGGAGGAGAGTCAACTAGATCATGTGAAAAACGGGGGCTACTAACCTCGGTTAACAAACCTTGCATCTGAGGATTAATGTGTGTATCACTGTGTAACAAAGTAATGGCCGGTTCATTTGTATTTTGGGGTGTGGTCTGTTGATTGTGTGTAGATGTTGTTGGTTGTTACGTTTCTGGTCTGATGTTATCACTATCTTTCGCCATATCTCTAGCTTAACGTGTAAATAATGATCCACTTACAGGTTAAAATATTATTCTTACTCAAACGTACATTTACATACATCACACTTTTGATGAGTTGACAGTAGATATGTATTACCTTCAGCTTTTAAGCATTGTGTAATGGGGTAACTGTGATAAAAAAAAAACTGACGTTGTGCAGCCACAAGGTGGGGGGTCCATAACTGAAGCCATTATGGTGATGTAGTCATCATCAGCGGGTCCTCACACTGTTGGTTGATATACAGAGTACGAAGATTCGCCTGTATGCATATTGTGGTAATGTTAATAACATTTTAGTACAATGCTAAACATGTCTGTAAATAATTATACTTACACAAGAAGTATATGTTCAGGATGTGCAAGATCGCAACTGTTCTGTCCAACTGACACTGATGCTGGTTACTTGGTCTGAAATAAAAACAATCAGGTATTTAATACAGGTAATACAGGTATTTAAAGCTGATTAACAATAATGTTAAAAGAATGCCTACCAAGGTTTGAAGGCCCAAAATGTGTTTTCCAAACACAGCTGGGTTTAATTCTACTCAACCTAAACCAGAGATATAAAACAGACAATATGAAAGACAGATAAAAGCGCATGGATTGCTCAATCGTAAAATTGATTTACACATTCTTAAAAAGTTCAAATGTGTCATTTGTTAGCGTTTGTAATTGCAACACAATTCAAATCAACTATTTCAAATAAAATAACTTGTACTTACTATGTAAACGGCATACTCCGTGCTGGAAACAACAGCTGTTTTCTGTGGAAGCGGCGGATCACTGTCGGGCGCCTCCAACAGGTCACGCCTCTTAATTTTGTCATTGGTTATACGTCATTGTTCTTCACATTAGAACTATACCGACTACAATGATTAAAATTGTGTATAAATCTTAACTAGTTAGTTCAACTAGTTGTTGATGTTTGACAACCAAATATATTGATGCTTCCTGCCCGGTAGAAACGCCGTTCTCATTAGTTATCGCGGCTCAGCCGTGACATTTAATTTTATCTATTAACGACAAACTCATCCGCTTACATATAAACGCTGGCTATTGTCACCATATTGCCATTAATCTCTTCAACATTTAACAAACAGAAGTCCATAATACAGCAATCAAAAATCGGATTTCACGAGTTGCTTCAAGTCATTACAAGAATGCAGCACATCTTACACGGAAGTCCCAGCATCCGCCCACTCTAACAGACAGGTATTCTCAAACTCGCAAATACTACAGTTTGTAACCATCGTTGCCTGTTAAACATTTCTACCAATGTGAAGAAAACAATCTTGCATTGATCCCCGTTGTACAATTTCATAAGACGCCTTTACAAAAGTTTTGTTTAGCTGAAATAACATATCTTGACCTGTCAACGAATCACCATTGCTCATGCAAATTTATACTCTACCTTCCGGGTAACTTTGTAACGTTTTGCCATATAATGCAACTTAAAAGTTAATGCTGACTTAAAACACCCATTTTTATTACAAAAATCATCATTGCTCATTCATGCACATGTACTAAAATCATCATTCTTATTTTTAACAATATTTTAAACCCAACCACGATACAATCAACCTAGTTATAATGTGTGGTCGGCCCAGGCATTGTTAGTTCCTTCAAAAATAATAGCATTGCTCATGCAATGTTTGTTTACTGTAGTGCATTGGTGGACTGCAAACCTTGTGTGAAGCACGGGATGTTTTCAACCTGCATATACTACAGTTTGTACTAGTGGTTATTTAGGGACCATTACTATGGGCAGATCTGATCTTAAGGCCCATCTGTTGTTAAAATAAAAAATGGGCAGAAACTCTCCAAAATTGTAAGTCCTGACCCCTTCTTTATATCTTACACAAAAAAGCAAGTTTCCCACACGTAATTCTGTGCTTGTAGAAAACTGTGCTACACACGCATTGTAAAGAATGGAAGGTTAACACCCACCGGTTGTAGGACATCTGTTGTAGCACTTATCGGAACATAAAATGCCGGGGGTTATAGCATTGCTGAACCCTGGCGCCCTTTTGTTAAACACCAAACATCTTGCCACTGATATAACACTTATTTATTACCTGGGAATTTAACATTCCGGAACCCTAAGACCCATTTGTTAAAAATCAAATATATCGCACCTGTTATAACACTTGTCCGGAGTGTTTATCAGTCGTTGTAAAACATTAAACATGGACCCATCAATGCAATCATAAATTACAAATTCACCTGACATGCATACGTCATTCCGGAAGTCCCGCCCTAACACACGTCATACAGGAAGTCCATATGTCACACCGGAAGACCCACCCAACAAACCGGATGTCCCGTCCACCTGTCAAATCAATCTGGAAGCCCCGCCCACCAGGGTCATAAATCACCAAAGTGGCAGAATATACCCTACATTTACTAATCCCACTCCGTTGGCTCCAGTTCAATACACTGTAAGCCAAATACAGATATGCAAATTGCCTTATAACAAAAAACTAGACCTTGTGAAGTGGAACATGACATGTGAGAATTACTCAAAAAGGGTATAAAGAATCCATATATAGTGTCAATTCATGGGGGAAATTAGAGACTATAGTTAGCAATACTTTCTTAGTGACCCTGTCCAACTGACACTGATGCTGGTTACTATGCAAATTTCTTTATAACAAAACAACTAGCCGTTGTGAATTGGAACATGGCATTCGAGAATTTCTCACTAGGGTATAATGAATCCATATAAAGTGTCAATTAATGTGGGAAAATAGAGGTTACTGCCAGCAACACTTTCTTAGTCACCCACTCCATTGCCTCCAATTAAAAACACTGTAAGCCAAATACAGCTATGCAAATTGCCTTATAACAAAAAAACTAGACGTGAACTGGAACACGGCATTTGAGTATTACTCAGTAGGGTATAAAGAATCCATATACAGCTGCGGAATAAAATAAGAGACCACTGCACCTTTTTCCTTTCTAAAAATTTGAAAAGGAATGTTTTGAGTGAGGAACAGAAGCGTTCAATTTGCAGTGGTCTCTTAATTTTAACCCTACTGTTCCTTACTCAAAACCTTTCTTTTCGACTGTTTTGGAAAGGAAAGAAAAAGGTGCAGTGGTCTCTTAATTTTTTCCCGAGCTGTATAGTGTCAGTTCATGGGGAATTCAGAAGGCATTGCCAGCAGCAATTTCTTAGTCGCCTACTCCATTGGCTCCAGTGCAAGACTCTATACTCAAATTTTGCCTATGCAAATTACTCTATAACAAAAAAAACTAGCCGTTGTGAGGTGGAACATGGCTTTCGAGAATTACTAGGATATAAATAATTCATATAAAGTGTAATTTCATAGTGGAAATAGCCAGCTGCACATACTTAGCCACCAACCATTGGATTCAATGCATGACTCTACCTGAATTTGGCCTATACAAATTGTCTTATAACAAAAAAATAGACGCTGTGAAGGGGAACATGGCATTTGACAATGACTCGGTATGGTATAAAGAATCCATATAGTGTTGATTCATGGGGGAAAATAGAGGGTATAGCCAGCTGCACTTTTTTAGCCACCAACTCCATTGGCTCCAGTGTAAGACTCCATAACTGAATTTGGCCTATGCAAATTCCCTAATAACAAAAAAACTAGATGTTGTGACTTGGAACATGGCTTTGGAGAATTACTCACTAGGGTATAAAGAATCCATTTAGAGTGTCAATACATGGTGGATATTAGAGTGTATAGCTAGCAGCACTTTCTTACTCACCCACTCCATTGGCTCCTGTGCAAGACTCTGTACCTGAATTTGGTCTATGCACATTGTCTTATAACAAAAGAACTAGACGCTGTGAGGTGGAACATGGCTTTCGAGAATTACTCACTAGGGTAGGAAGAATCCTTAAAGTGTCAATTCATAGGGGAAAATAGAGGGTATAGACAGCAGCATTTTTTTAGCTCCCCACTCCATTGGTTCCAGTTCAATACACTGTAAGTCAAACATGGCTATGCAAATTGCCTTACAACAGAAAAACTAGACTTAGTGAGGTGGAACATGGCTTTCGAGAATTATTCCCTAGGGTATGAAGGATCCATATATATACTTAGTGTCACAGTGTCTGATCATGTCTGACCTTTCCAGCTTGTAACTGGCAACCTATTTCACTATCCTTGCCATATAGGAGAACCCCGTCCCATTGTGGCTTGCAATTATATTTAGGGGTCCAAGCAGCGAAGCTGTGGAACCCTATTGTAATTGCTAGTTTTTTAATATTATTAGGGGCCCAAGCAGCGAAGCTGCTTAACCTTATTGTAATTGTTAGTTTTTTATTATTAGGGGTCCAAGCAGCGAAGCTGCAGAACCATTTTGTAATTGTTAGTTTTTTGCCGGACCGCATTAGCGGAGCCGGCCTAGAAGAGCGAATGTCTTTTGAGTGAGTGACTGAGTGAGTGACTGACTAACCTACCTTGTTAAATAGCGTAGTGGTTAGAGAAGCAGACTTGCAAGCTGCAGGTCCCGCGATCGAATCTCCTCACAGTCAAAACAAAGTATGCATTTAGATTTGTTCCGGATAGACAGAAACTTTGCTGGCTATAACTTTCAGTATTTACATTGTAGTAAGCCTAAAATAAAACTGTTTATGGTTATATTGCGACTGTTTCTGGTAGATTTTCGAAGTACGCATCTGTGCATGCTTTTTGGGTCAGAATAGACAAAAACTTATCTGGCTACTACATTCAGTAGCTACCTTATAGTAAGCCTAAACAAAAACTGTTTACGGTTATATAGTATTGCGACTATTTCATGCATGCATCCGTGCATGCTTTTTGGGTCAGGATAGACACATTTTGCTGGCTACATACAACATTCTGTACCTACGCTATAGTAAACCTAAACTAAAACTGTTTACAATTATATTGCGACTGTTTCTGGTGGATTTTCAAAGGTACGCATCTGTGCATGCCTTTTGGGGTAATAATATAGGCTTTATCAAAACCCCTTGGGCAGTAAAAGAGTTGGGGTTTCCACGATTCTCTCGTCTTTTCACTTGACGAGAAAGTCAGTTATCGTCACCTATAGATATTGTATCAGTGTCATTCATGAATGAAAGAAAAATGTTTTTGTGCCATGAAATGGGAAAAGTTCATCTTCAGTCTCGCTAGCAATTGCTCAATTCTTATGACTATTCCTAGAAAGTTAGTAGATACTAGTAAGCCTATTACCGGCTAATAAGCTTTTCAAACAGCCATTGGCAAAAGCCATAGTTCATAGACGCTCTTTGTGGTGGAGGTAAACGTAATAAACACAAAGCACAATGCGGTTTAACACAATACTGAATGGCGTCTAGCGACTAGTAAAACGTGTAGCGCCTTGGCATAGTGGTTAAAGACAGTGCCATTCATGTGGGGGACAGGAGGTTGAATCCAGTGAGGGCAGCAATATTTATTCATTTTAAATTCGGGCTGCAATAAAACTGTTTACGGTTATAAGAAATGTTACTCAGTTTAACACAATGGTTAATGGTGTCTAAAGAAATATTCAAACTTGACGTGATGTTAATGCGTGACAGAATTATATAATGTCAAAAGGCTATACCAATATAGCTTGGTGGCATAGTGGTTAAAGACACAGCCTTTCACGTGGGCGATTCGGGTTAGAATCTCGGAAGGGCAACAAAGATCAATGCTTTTTATTGCGGGTCGATTGAACTAGGCTTGCCTGGTTTCTTGTTTATTATTAGGGGTCCAAGCAGCGAAGCTGCGGAACCCTATTGTAATTGTTATTTTTTAAATTATTATTATTATTAGGGGTCCAAACAGCGAAGCTGCGGAACCCTATTGTAATTGTTATTTTTTTTATTATTATTATTATTAGGGGTCCAAACAGCGAAGCTGCGGAACCCTATTCTAATTGTTAGTTTTTTTATTAGGGGTCCAAGCAGTGAAGCTGCGGAACCCTATTGTAATTGCTAGTTTTTTATTATTATTATTAGGGGTCCAAGCAGCGAAGCTGCATATGGGGCACTAGCATGATACTTGTTTAGTTTAAAGGCCTATGACCACCAAAACACTTCCCCAAGATTTTTTGGGGGGTGCTGCAGTGCATCATTAAACTTGAGATTTTGTAATCACCATATCTTTGAACACCTTTGACCTATAGTCACCAACTGTATTTAAAAATGTGTATCATATTCTAATTACACAAAATGTGCACGTGTTGGACATATCACTTAAATATCACTTCAAGCACAATAGCACAAAGAATCAGAAACAGATTTATTACCAAGTAGGTTTTCACATACAAGGAACTTGCTTTGGTCTGATGATGCATAACAATAAACCAATAGTGCACGGACAATAACAGGCAAATACATAAGTTCCAAATACAGTACAATTAAGTGACACATTAATAATAGAAGATATGAAAAAGTGTTTACAGAATAAGAATGAGATTCTACATGATTGTTTGGTGTCAGTGGTTTCAGGATTACAGTCAGTGTCAGTGAGGAACACGGGTCTTGTTGATGAGGCCAGCTGCAGTCAGGAAGAAAATGTACTTTGGTCCTGATGGACCTCAGCCTCCTGCCATTGGGCAGTGGTTCAAAGAGTTTATGCCCAGGGTGGGAGGGGTCAGCCACAATCTTTTTTGCCCGCCTCTGGGCCCTGGAGGTGTGCAGGTCTTCAAGGGATGGCAACGTTCAGCCAATCACTTTCTCTGCAAAGCAAATGATACACTGTAGTATGCCCTTATCCTTGGCAGTGGCAGTGGCAGCGTACCAGATGGTGATGGAGGTGGTGAGGATAGGGTGTACATGTGATGTCAGTGTAGAAGTGCACCACCATTGAATTTGGTAGGTTGTAGTTCTTGAGCTGCTGCAGGAAGCTCAAGCACCACAACCTGGTGAGGAAGCTGTTGTTCAGCTCACACTTGAGGTCTGGATACTCAGTGCAATTACTTTTTTATTTGTCCACTTTTGTGTAAGGTTTTGCATAAAGAGTTTTGAACATTGAATCATGTAGAAACAGGTGAATAGTGTTTACAGTTATGAGAAGTGTGTGTTTTTTGGGAATGATGTAAGGTTATGGGTTTTTGTGCTACGTGACCCATCTGGATAACAAGTAGTTTGCTATTTATGATAGTTAGCACCGTGTTACGTCATTTGCATTATAATAATGATGTAAAAATGTTCTGTCGACATTGGTCTCTTACTGATTTTATAACAAGAAGTGAATACAAACTGGGCTACCAGTCCACTGCTGCCATCTAGTGGCCGTTTGGTGTGATTACAACCTTGAAATAAGGAAAATATATGAGTATTCATGAAAAATTGTTCCATATCAATTTTATTGAAACAACAAGTTTAGAATAAAACATACACAAATTTATGAAAAGTCAGGGTCCTATAGGTACATGGGTTTCATTTCCACAAAGTTATTACCTACAGTCAAAATGACTGCCTTGGTAGTTCTAGTGTACAAACAATACAGCTATTCCATTATGACATGTTGTTTCTGCAAGAAAGCAAAGACCCATTATCTTTGGCACCTTGTGCATTACTTCATCTGGGATTAAAACAAGCAAAATAATCAGACATACAGCATTTGTTCCTTTGTTTATATCAAGCCAGACAAGACAGTCTCAAAAGCAAACCCTGGCCCACTGGATTTGACTCTAGGGTGCCTAATACTGCTACTTCACCTTACTTCGAAGTTGACCCTACCTTGCAACAGTCAATTTCTCAAGTCCGCTCAAACATTAATTTATCTATTGGCCTAATTTATTTTAGGAACATGCATAAAGTGATTTAAATTGTCCATCATCCAAATTCAACCACATTTTATAAACAGAGAGAAAAACAAAACACTCAACCCCAAGAAAATAGGCAATATAAATGCCAGCATTGAATTGGCATGGTGAATTTAAACTTGAACAACTTTTAGACTTTTGGCCTGCTTATACACTGATCAGCCATGACATTCTGACCACCTGCCTAATATTGTGTAGGCCCCCTTTTGCCACAAAAACAGCCCTGGCCCATCGAAGCATGGACTCCTCTAGACCGCTGAAGGTGTGCTGTGGTTTCTGGCACCAAGATGTTAGCAGCAGATCCTTTAAGTCCTGTAAGTTGCGAGGTGGGGCCTCCATGGATTGGACTTGTTTGTACAGCACATCCCAAAGATGCTCGATTGGATTGAGATCTGGGGAATTTGGAGGCCAAGTCAACACCTTGAACCCGTTGTTGTGTTCCTCAAACAATTCCTGAACCATTTTTGCTTTGTGGTAGAGCACAATATCCTGCTGAATGAGGCCAATGCCATCAGGGAATATAGTTGCCATGAAAGGGTGCACATGATCTGCAACAATGCTTAAGTAGGTGGTATGTGTCAAAGTAACATCCTCATGAATGGCAGGACCCAAGGTTTCCCAGTAGAACATTTTCCAAAGCATCACACTGCAATCGCCGGCTTGCCCCCTTCCCATAGTGCATCCTGGTGCCATGTGTTCTCCAGGTAAGTGACGCACACGTACCCGGCCATACATGTAATGTAAAAGAAAAAGTGATCCATCAGACCAGGCCACCTTCTTCCATTGCTCCGTGGTCCAGTCTGATGCTCACGTGCCCATTGTAGGCACTTTCAGCAGTGGACAGAGGTCAGCATGGGCACCCTGACTGGTCTGCGGCTATGCAACCCCATACGCAACAAACTGCGATGCACTGTGCGTTCTGAAACATTTATATCAGTACCAGCATTAACCTTTTCAGCTATTTGAGCTACAGTAGCTCGTCTGTTGGATCGGAAGACACGGGCCTGCCTTCGCTCCCCACGTGCATCAATGAGCCTTGGCCACCCATGACCCTCTCGCCGGTTCACCGCTTTTCCTTCCTTTGACCACTTTTGATAGGTAATGACCACTGCACACTGGGAACACCCCACAAGGGCTCTAGTTTTGGAGATGCTCTCACCCAGTCGCCTAGCCATCAAAAATTGGCCCTTGTCCATGTTGCTCAGATCCTTACGCTTACCCATTTTTTCTGCTTCTAACACATCAACTTTGAGGACAGAATGTTGCTGCCTAATATATCCCACTCACTGACAGGTGCCATGAAAAGGCCCCGGGAAAGAATCAGAAGCCTATTGATTTTGTTAATGTGAAGCGGTGTCATCAGGTCATTAACCTGTCGGGGATGCCATAATATCAGATGCATATAGCTCCACGACTGATGTCATTGCATCCTTTTCAAGTTATGCAGGCGCTTTGTCTATTTCAAGCCAGGCAAGTCTCAAATGCGAAACCAGGTCCAGAAGTTTTGACTTCTGAGAGCCTCATACTGCTACTTCATCTCACCAAAAATGTATGCAACTCTGGACGGAAACAAATGATTTGACTTTGCATAATGTAGTAGAAAAAATTTCACTGTGAATTCATGCCGTATTCAAAGCTAAAGGCGGTCCAATGAAATATTCGAGGGTGCAACTTTTTTGGGGCCAGTCAGTATATTTCTCAAGACCGCTCATGAAAGACCTGTGAATGGCACACACCTCATCTGGTCAATTGACATAAAAGTTCCAATAAGTGCTAACAGCTACACGTTTAACACAATCAGATCAAGTTGCCACAGTGACTCTGGACTGCTTTGCCCCGCCCATAGGCCAAATGTTCCAAACACAGAATGAGTTCCTATGAGGATCATGGCTTGCATGAGGCGAATGTAAAGTCTCACCAAAACTGACCACCGCTGACTGAGCGCATATGTGTACATTTCCATAAAAAGGTAATACTAGAATCATACGGCTGACCTTTGCTAATATCTAGGTATTCTAACAAAGCGATTGGTACATAGTTGGTGGTCCTATGGGGATAACAGCCTGCGTGAGAGAAATAGAAGAGTGGAACCAAGTGGCCACGCCGACTGATCGCTTAGAGTACATGTCTATAAATATCCAGAACTGAACTGTAATAACTTGAATCGTACTTACCTAATATCCAGACAACGCCAACAAAGCGATCCGTACGTAGTTTGTGTTCCTATGGGGATAAACAGCCAAAAGTAGACTCCACAAAATGCTTGCCAAACGACGCGCATAGCGTAGGCTACATTTCTATAAAAATCCAGAAAAGTAATCACTAGAAACATACGGCTGACTTTAGCTTAGATCTAAGCATTCTAACGAAGAGATTGGTACAGAGTTTGTGTTTATATGGCTATCACAGTCTGCGCAACAGGAAAAGGTAAAATGGCACCAAGTGCACACCGATGACTGAGTGCATAGGCTACATTTCTATAAATATGCAGAAAGGTAATCACTAGAATCTTACGGCTGACTTTAGCTAATATCTAGGCATTCTAACGAAGAGACTGGTACAGAGTTTGTGTTCCTATGGCCAATACAGTCCGCCTGGTAGATTTGGACCAAACCGGTCACCATTACGCTTTGGATAATCCAAGTCTTCCTTTGTTTAGTTGTCGATTACACAATGACCAAATTACCAATGGCGCTTCTACTATGCTTATTACGGCTGGAAACATGACGTCTACAACGTAGGAATGATGGGACGTCATAGGGGTCAGTCCCATAGTGACGGCAAACAACATGGCGCATTGCACTGATCACTGATCAATAATGGCGATTACCAATGTAATTTTCATTCTGTTTATGCAAGATAGCTCTGTGTTTCCATCCAAAACGTTTTACAACATATTTGAATGTAATCAAGAGGCCGAGGAAGATTATTCTGTCCAGGAACACTTTATACCAGGCAACGCCAATGACCATCCAGCTCAGACAGGCGACCCATCCAGATTAGAAGTACATCACTATTTATGATCTATAGTATTATGTCATTTGTATTATAAAAATGTTCTTCTGTCAACATGCTATGGGGATGTTCTTTGGTTTTTGGAAAAAAGTTGGGTATCTTACCTATTTTTTTTAGGAAAAGTAAAAACAAACCTTTTCAACGCATGAGTTTTCTAAATAGTGTCCCAGAATTCTGTTTTTATTGTAGCTGAGGGGGTTGTGATTACCAGGATATACAACACTTCATGATTAAATAGCCATACTGTATAATAGCCTACATTTAAACAGCAATAAAACACAAATTGTATGATCCAACAAATGTTTTTGATTTAAATTAATTAAAAAAAAGTAGGCAAACGGATTCTAAAATCAACTCCTAATTAATTGTAAATAAATACGAATATGATATCGCACCAGTAAAAATTATTATTTTGACTGAGCATAAAAATAAAATAAAAAGCCAAAATCGCAGCTTTCTGTGCTTTTGAAATTGCACATGTTCAAATTGCGACTCCAGATTATTAGTATAAAGGTTGGAGTCTGGCAAGCGAACGGCACGTGTCAGTCTACACATAACCTATCTTCCCCTACCTTTTGCTATTTTAAGACAATAAAGGTTTACAATTCAAATGTCCAGCTGTATGTCTCAAATCGGTCAATCAAACTATACAACACATTGTTCTGTTCATGCCTCTCCCTCGTCCCAATTTATTAAAAGTGAGTATTCTTAAAACATCCCATTTCCGTGATGGCTAACGAAAGTATTAGCCACAACCCAATAAAGTAACAACATGCGCGGGTCGGGGAAACGATACTAGCTGTGCTGGTACTCTGAACAGCAAATTAACCAGTCAGAAATATGAAGATGCGGCGTAGAGCCCACTGCGAAAGAATAGTGCGGAGTAGGGGTTGTTGTTAAGGAGAGGAAGAGGATTGATTAAGAAAATGAAACCAGAGGACAATTAGATAGAGACTAGGGATGATTTTGTGCCGAAAATAAATCATCTTCTGTTGTTTGGGAATATTTCAGTTTCCAGAGAGATGTCACAAACTAATGTAGGCCTAATATATTAAAAACCAATAAGATGGTGGTTAGAACAACACACAGCATCACAACAAATCCATGAAAAATGTGTGGCAAAGAAGTCTCCCCTGGGGGTTGGGCGGGTGCTAAGCCCGGAATATATTGTGATCCTAGCAACGCCTCTGGTCATGGATATCGTTTTCATTTTGTTTCACTAATAATTAATTATTGTGATACCTTTGATGAATTACATAGGAAGCTGGATCTTCATGGTTCTATAAAATAATTAGCGAAATTTCTTATTCAGACAGATTATATCTTTCATAATTTGTTTATTTCCTAAAAAAAGAAATTTCATGAATAAGATTGCAATACTAAGTCTAGAGGTAAAACAGATTTTGTCGCACTGCATGTGATCAACTATGTCATCAACATTACACTTCATTCTCATTGTTAAGTTAATTCACAGGGAGGGTCATCCTCTATCTTGATAAACACAATAAATTTGATAAATAAATAAAGGAAAGGATGATTTACAGCAGAGGCTTTGCTAGGATCACAATACATTTGGGGCTTAGCCCCTCCCACACCCCAGGACAGAAAGTAGCCTACAGGGTTGTGAATGTACATGATGAAAATTTCGATGTACATGCTAGCGGCCTAAACATCTACATTGTCATAATGCGCAATCAGAATTATAGATGAATAGATCAGGGTTTTTTTGGGGGGGGGGGGTTTGGTCAATTTGAGATCCGAGGGTATTCATAAAAAATCTGGGGCTAGAGCGCCGTACGCCCAGGCCTAACGAGGCCACTGATTTACAGTAGCCTACACTGTCACGGTGCCACCCATGATCAAGCCAGTCACCCGGCTGCTGGCACCGCTTTCACCGTGCTGCTTTCACCGTGCTGCATACACGGTCTCCACTATTAAGCACACCTGTACCTGATCACATCACTCCTGATTCCCATCATTGTGCACACCAAATCCTCATTACTAGGCCTACAGCTAAGAAAAACTGTGCACCAGGGTTTACATTAGCCAGCAAATGCTTTTCGCCGGTATCAGGTTTATTCTGCCAGATGAAAATATCAACCGCCAAAATGACCGGTGCGAAATATGCCACATGAATAGGTAAATAGATTAATAGCATATTAAATAGCCTAATATTGTGTGACCTGTATGATCTGTTGCCAAGAAAACAGCGAGCCTCCGCTCACTCTCACAATAAGACAATATTGAGTCATGTGACTAAGCTCTGCGCGAGAATCAAAAGCAGCACAATCCCGCACCAGCTCCAGCATCGACTCCGAAATGTCGAAGGCGAAGCAGACACAACCGGACCGGTTTAAAAAAAATCTAGTGATGGTGCAACTGAGGCCAGCAAACCGACATCATTCGCGTGGTAGCCTATTTTTTGAGATGTTTCAAACATTGACCTCAAAATCCCTTAGTCAGATTGGAAGCATGTCTTTGGAATCAAAATATTGTGCAAAAAGATTGTTGTATATAAACATAATTGTGATCTGGCTAAAATTATTTAGATAAGGCAATTATGTAGCTAATAATTGCGACAGCCCTACTGTTGGTATACAGTATTTAAACCGAGTATATGCTCAGCTCACAAAGATTGTGAGGGGCTCATTCTCCTGACTAATTTAAATAAAAAACATTCGTTGGATCACAGAGTTTGTGTTTTATTGCTGTTTAAGTGTTGGCTATTATACAGTACGGCTATTTAAAACATATGTACGGTAGCTCATCTGTATGGCCGGAATTCTGGAATTTTAACGCCATATTGACCGTTCTGATAAGACAAATAGAGACTGCGCTTGTCTATTAAATAATAAAGATGCGAAATTAGGCTACATTGCGGCATTGCAAAACGATTCTAAACTTATTTTAAACATACTGGAATTTAGACACAGCTTTTATTTATTTTTCAATGCAATTGATTTGGAACATTGTTCCATTGTCAGAATTCTATACTCACAAACTGAAAACTATTTAGAGACCCACTTACCGTTTGTTATACATTGTATTCCTACTTAATGACTGATTAGGCATGTGAGAATACAAGTATTGTAACAGGCGTTTTGTCTCACCCGTCTCTCTCTGTGGAGTAATTAACAGTAATTGGTCGACCATTGTACAGTAAAGAAATGAATTACATGTTCTGTTCAAACGCCATTTTATTAGAAGCTTTAGAAAAAAATCAATCGTTATTTACCTCTGAAAATATTAATGAAACATTGATGGGTTTAACGTGCAGCCTATTGCCTGTTTAACAAACGTCCTTCATGTAAACACGCTATATTAAACACTTTAATTATATTTTCGCTTGGGTCTACTGTGGCATATTGTACTTTATCAAAGAAATCTGGTGGGAAAAGTAATATCTTATTTTTTTATTTTAATAGGTTTTTATTGATAAAAACAGATGCAGTTTTCAGGAAAATATTTGTGCAGAAAAGTGGCATCAATGACGCAATAAGTAATGTACTTGGTAAAAGTCTGCAATTAGCCTACATAAATCTTAACTTAATCATTGTAATCAACAGTTATATTTCCAGTCAAATAATTGTATTTCGGTTTAAATAATTACAATTAACGAAAAGGAAGAGATTCACGTGTGTAGACCTATAACATGGAATCAAACACTGCAACATAGCAATCCATGAACAGGATTATAGTAGACAATATTCCTCCGATTTGAATGTTTTATTCTGGCCATATAAGTTACAACGCAGGCTTTAATAACAGCAGTTTCAGGCGGTTGTCGACGTTCTCACAGATACCTCCTGGTGGCCATTCTTATTTTTTATTTTATGTTTTTGTCCATGCCGCACTGCACTGCAACTTGCTGCGGTATACTGCGGTATAACGAGGCATACCGCGGCATGCCTCATCGCGGACCGCCCCCTTGGCACTGGAATTAAACAAGCGACATCTGTAGCTAATCAACTGGCAAACCTAGCTACGCAACAAACAAGCTAGACACCAGGAAATGTCTGGTAAGTTAACGTTGTAACCTAGCTTGCTAACATTAACAGTAACGTCAGTAGCTATAGCTAGATAACTAGCAATACAAATGACTTTGACAACTTTCTGAAAATGAATTCTGTAGCTAGTTAGCAAACGACTTACCCGTATCCATGTAGGAATGTTTCGCGGCAGACGGAATAATCCTTTGATTACATATGAAGTCCTATGTCGTTTACGTTTGGTCTGTTGATTTCCATTGTCTCTGTCATGGATGCCATGGTTGCCCTTTGATTGTAGAAGTAAATCGTGTACAGTTGTTTTATGCAAGACAAGCCAGCGTTTTCTTTTCGGCCACCTCCGCATTTGCAACGAAATGCATGTGTTTTGTCAATTTCCTTCTCATACGCTACAGGATATTCCAGGACTTCTTATCCTGACACACCCATTGCTCTGGAATGACTTTTCCCATTTCTCCAGAGTCCAATCTTGACACTTCAAAGTTGAAGGTTCACCACTATTCTTCCAGGTTTTAATAATGCATTTGACAGTTCTTAACCCAATTCCAGTCATTTCAGCAATATCCTTAGTTGTTTTCTTTGCTTGATGCAGGCCAATTATTTCAACCTTCTGAAACACAGTAACATCTTCTCCACGACCACGGGATACGTCTTCCATGGTTGTTTAAAAAATGAGAAGCCACTCACTGCATAAGTTAGGGTAAAAATGATGGTAACCAGCTGAAACATTAATCATTGCATTAATTATTCAATCATAGGCTCTTAAGTACCGCGTTTTTATAATCCTAACTGTGATATTTTTTTGTCAAGCAATGTAGACTATTCAATGTTTGGGGTAACTTCAAAGTGAGATGAAGTAGTAGTATGATGCATTCAAAATTCAAAATGCCTGGGCGTGGTTTCCCATTTCATGAAATAGAGAAAGTACCAGCATACCTTGAAGAGTGTGCAATGACATCAGAGGTGGAGCTATATGCATCTGATATTATTGCATTCCCGTCAGGTTAATGAGCTGATGACACCACTGCACGTTAACAAAATCAATAGGCTACAGATTGTTTCCTAGGGCTGTGCTAATGGTCCGTTACTATTTAAGTAATTGTTTGAGAAGGATAAGTTCGTGTTCGGTCCATTACTAAGGCCTATATATAAGCAGCTCACAAGCTTAAACATTTTTAAAGTTTAGGTTGACTATGCCGATTCTATGTCAGCATTTATTTAGCCTATTTTCTTAGTGTTCAGTGTTTTGTTTTTCTCCCCGGATTTAAAATTTAGTTGAATTTGGATGATGGACAATTAAAGTCAATTCATGCATGTTCCTACAAGAAATTAGGCCAATAGATAAAAAAGTAATGTTTGAGTGTACTTGAGAAAATGACTGTTGCAAGATACAGTGGATATAAAAAGTCTACACACCCCTGTTAAAGCGCCAGGTTTTTGTGATGTAAAGGAATGAGACAAAGATAAATCTTGTCAGAAATTTTTCCACTTTTAATGTGACCTATAATGTGAACAATTCAACTGAAAAACAAACTGAAATCTTCGAGGGGGAAAAATGAAAAATAAAAACCTTAGAATAACCTGGTTTTATAAGTGTGCACATGTAACAGGCCCCGGGCGTGTTGCCTGTGGTCAGACTAAAATGTTGTTCTGAAAAGAACAGGAAAATGATGAGACCGGCAACAGGTATTATGTTTCCTTCTCTCGCTTCTGCCAGACTTTATTTTACACAAACATGTACTTTCAATATGTTCTCAATTTCACATTCCTTCTCATAAGAACATCATCAAGTAAGTTACCATAATCGCCACATAATTTGAATTCAGTTTCCCAAATAAACATAATTTTCAGAATCCATGTGTTCTGTTTGTCTTCATATCCAAATGAAAGTAAAATGCACTTTTTCCTCAAACTTCTTTGGTCTGTGGCTTACAGCTTTGATAACTGTACTAATAACTAATAACTGCAATGTTACACGTTACAAATAAGATTCCAGACGCACAGGCTGAATGCTAACATATTAGCAGAATGCTGTTAATTCTCTTAACAAAATAGTACAGCTGGCGTGAGACATTACACAAGCAAAAGTTAACTCTGTACATGTTAACAGTATTTCAACAACACACTTACTTAAACAGTATTTAACATGACAGGGCTTTACGAAATAAAATCACATAGGAGCCTCAAAGTAGGACAATGTACCCAACGTGACACACTAGTGAAGCTAGCTTGCTCGGCTTTAGCTGTAGCATTCCGACCACGTTACTCTGTGTTCCTCTAAATAACTACTAACTACAATCTTCATCCAATATAAAACACGGAAAAACATTCCTACATTTTACTGACATTATTTTGACCACATTTGTGTGTTTTTGCTAGCGACTAACCTGAAAAGAACAGGAAAATGATGAGACCGGCAACAGGTATTGTTTCCTTCTCTCGCTTCCGCCAGACTAAAGACGAGAGACGGCTACAGCCACAATATGCCGTCTCACTGGGGCGAATCCCCCTTGTGGTGGAAATTTGGAATACAGCTTACAGAATGAATTTACACCAAATGAAAGAAATGAGGCCCTTATAAAGCACTATACTATCCAAACTATCCAAAATATACATAATTAAACCACAAAATGTGACCACACATTGCTGGGCGTCACACACACCCTCTTATAACTGGGGATGTGGCTGTGTTCAGAATTAACCAATCACATTCAAACTCATGTTTGGTCTCTTATTGATTTTATAACGAGAAGTAAATACAAACTGTGCTACCAGTCCTCTGCGTTTGGTGTAATTACAACCTTGAAATAATATGGGAAATACAAGTGTTCAAGAAAAAATTGTTCCATATCAATTTTAATGAAACAACAAGTTTAGAATAAAACATACATTTATGAAAAGTCAGGGTCCTGCACACCCCTGTTAAAATGCCAGGTTCTTGTGATGTAAAAGAATGAGACAAAGATAAATCATGTCAGAACTTTTTCCACTTTAACGTGAACAATTCAATTGAAAAACAAACTGAAATATTTGAGGGGGAAAAATTAAAAAACTCACAACAACCTGGTTGCATAAGTGTGCACACCTTTAAACTAATACTTTGTTGAAGCACCTTTTGATTTTATTAAAGCACTCAGTCTTTTTGGGTAGGAGTCTATTAGCATGGCACATCTTGACGTGGCAATATTTGCCCACTCTTCTTTGCAAAAGCGCTCCAAATCTGTCAGATTGCGAGGACATCACCTCTTCAGATCACCTCACAGATTTTCAATTGGATTCAGGTCTGGGCTCTGGCTGGGCCATTCCAAAACGTTAATCTTCTTCTGGTGAAGCCATGCTTTTGTGGATTTGGATGTGTGCTTTGGGTCGTTGTCATGCTGAAAGGTGAACTTCCTCTTCATCTTCAGCTTTCTAACGGACGCCTGAAGGTTTTGTGCCAAAATTGCCTGGTATTTGGAACTGTTC
>JACXGI010003397.1:0-16360 GCA_016801175.1 Esox masquinongy | reverse complement strand
AAAGGCCCCGGTTCCAGCTGAATAAAAACAGCCCCAAAGCATGATGCTGCCACCACCATGCTTCACTGTGGGTATGGTGTTCTATGGGTGATGTGCAGTGTTGTTTGTTGTTTTGTATGTTTGCGCCAAACATACCTTTTGGAATTATGGCCAAAAAGTTCAACCTTGGTTTCATCAGACCATAACACATTTTCCCACATGCTTTTGCGGGCTTGGATGTTTTTCTTTGTAAGAAAAGGCTTCCGTCTTGCCACCCTACACCATAGCCCATTCATATGAAGAATGCGGGAGATTGCTGTCACATGCAGCACACAGCCAGTACTTGCCAGAAATTCCTGCCGTTCCTTTAATGTTGCTGTAGGCCTCTTGGAAGCCTCCCTGACCAGTTTTCTTCTTGTCTTTTCATCAATTTTGGATGGACGTCCAATTCTTGGTAATGTCTCTGTTGTGCCATATTTTCTCCACTTGATGATGACTGTCTTCACTGTGTTCCATGGTATATCTAATGCTTTGGAAATTCTTTTGTATCCTTCTCCTGACTGATATCTTTCAACAATGAGATCCCTCTGATGCTTTGGAAGCTCTCTGCGGACCATGGCTTTTGCTCTGAAATGCAACTAAGAAAATGTCAGGAAAATCCTAGCAGAACAGCTGAACTTTATTTGTGATTAATCAGAGTCACTTTAAATGATGGCAGGTGTGTAATGACTTCTATTTAACATGAGTTTGAATGTGATTGGTTAATTCTGAACACAGCCATATCCCCAGTTATACGAGGGGGTGCACACTTAGGCAACCAGGTTATTGTAAGGTTTTTATTTTTCATTTTCCCCCCTCAAAGATTTCAGTTTGTTTCTCAATTGAATTGTTCACATTATAGGTCACATTAAAAGTGGAATAAGTTCTGACATGATTTATCTTTGTCTCATTCTTTTACATCACAAAAACCTGGCATTATTAACAGGGGTGTGTAGACTTTTTATATCCACTGTATGTGTAGTATTAAGTACATAGTCCTGAAAAATAAATACAGCTGTACATAGAATATTACCTGTTTCAAAGAGTACTTGTGCTGGGTATTGTTTCGATCCTTTGGCTGGTTGTGGGGAGATCTTCTAAACAATGTGTTTAAAATTCGGGCTTTGTCAGCACAAGGGGGCCACCATGCTAGACCATCGGAATACCACTCCTTTGCCACTGTTCCTCAACACAATGGGAGAGTGAATCAAGGGCACGGAGAAGGATTCTAGTGCAAAGCACAGAGTTTATTATTGGAGAACACAAGGCAGCTAGCAAGGATCGTGGTCTTCAGGCAGGGTCCAGCACAGCAGGCAGAAGTACAGGTCGGGCGAGGCGGTAGCGTAGTAGTGGACAGGCAAGGGTCAGACACGAGCAAGTGTAGCAGAACCAGGTGACGGTACCAGAAGGGCGAAGACGAAAAGACGTAGCCGGTGAGGAGTAACTGTACATTTGGGTAAACCTGTAAAGTCCTGTTAGCAAGATTAAAACCAGCACTATTTTGGCTATGTCCGCAATTGCACAAAATCGCCCCATGTCAACAAAAGAGAACAGCCTTTTGAAAAAGGAGTTTTTCAAAAGGTCCGTTTTCAGTTACCTAAAACACAGTTTGCGTTTGGGCGAAAGGCCAAAACGCATAGAAAGGCCCGGTTTTAAAAAATACCAGTGTACATGTGGACTAGTTAGCTAGCTAGCTAGGTACACTGCGCACGTTGTTGTAGTTCACATTATTAGATAGAAATACAATTTGCTTACCTACGCATATACCTAAGCTAGCTAACTAGATTTTGAGATAAAGTTTGTGTACTCACCTGATGTTCTATGAATATTGTTTTGTAGCAAAAATATCTTGTCGCCGGATGAGGTCTATATCGGACGTAGGTCAGGAAATAAATGACCATGGAAAGAACTGCGCAGGATTGTATAGAGTAAACGCGTAGAAACACCCATCACAGACCCATTTCCTGGCAACACATTTCTTTTGATCATTCACACTTAGAGCCGACCTCCACACGACGCTCTAAACCGCTGTGGATCTTCCGATCTTATGCCGACATCGGCAAGACGTATGTGTGCTATCTGGGTGGTACACATGTTCAGGATTGTGATTTTACTTTACATATGAATGTTTCAAATTGGCCACATGAGGGCACAATAGGAAAGGAAAAAACATAGAAGTCATATTTCTTGCCACTTTGGATATAAGTTGAAAACAATTTGCTATCTGGCTAGTAGTAGCTTCAATGCTGAAACCCGCTAAATGCTGCTTGTAGCTTTAATTTATTAATTATTATTGTATTATCAAAAATAACTAACGCTTAAATGGAGTATCATGGCAATGGGTCTGAAAACTCCTGTTTTTTTTCTCAATAAATTTGCACACATTTCTGAAAAGAAAAACAAATGTAATCACGTTTTACTGACATTACAGGACACATTGTCCAAACAGCCAACTTGGACTCGTCTGTCCATAGAACATTTTTCTTGACTAATGATTTCAGATTTCCATATTTAATGATAGGTTTTGGTCAAAGATCTGAAGACATTCAATAACAAAAAAGGTGTAAAAGAAAGGGGACAAATACCTTTTTCACAACACTGTGTTCTAATCAGCCTTGTGTCAGGGTAGTCATTGGACTGTTGATGTACCTTTCGTGGTCTGAGCATCTGCTTGGAAAAGTGGGTAGGGCAATTTCCAAAGGGTAACTTTGGACTGGGCCACACTGACAAGGTACTAGGTAGCTGTGCCAGGTCATTATGTGAGTATGCGCTGTCTGTTATAACTTCTCCTTTCTTATCTCAATTCCTGTTGGAATTTATGTATGTTCTCCCATGCGTGCATGATTGTTCATTGATGAAATCCGTGTCACTGAAGTCCAAACTGCAGAACGCGTGTGATTCCCCTGGCATTGACATAGCCCCGTCTTAGCTCCCCCTGTCAAAAATTCCTAGTAGAGAGCTAGTAGAGCTAACTTTTTTTGTTGAAACTTAAATTAAATAATTTGAATTGAAATGAACTTAAAATAACAGTGACACAACTTTATTATTTTGAGTATTAACACAGCAATACTTTGTTGAGTTACTCTAATTATTTATGGTAATGGGTATAAAAACTAACTGCTTTTTACAGTGTATAATGTTTTCTCTACTTTCTATCTTATTTGCAAAAACTTTTAGAATTACCAGGCACAGCATTGTAGACACATTTTTACTTCAAGATTACCATAATTCCTTGTTTATAAACCACATTTATAGCTTTGTGTGTATACAAACCCGTATTAACCGCACCCATATATAAACCGCATTTGCCTGGAGAATTATGACTCGTACATACATTGTACATTAATATTAAACATCTGTCATAGGGCGCTACCAACTTTTGTTGAAGAATAAAATATGTTTTTGAAAACCCTGTAACACCAATTGTATCATATTTGCTACATGAGTTGGAAAATGTTTGCCAGCGGAAATGGTTTTAAAAATGTTATTTATACATGAATTTTGACAAAATTATGATCTTGACCAAGATGGCAGCGCGCATCGCGAGGCCCAGCGTCTACCGAGTTTTTGCAAGCTAGCAATAATTTACTTAATAGTTTCTACTTTATTCATTTGGTACGGCCTAGCATACAGTATATATAGACAACAAGATCTCCTGAATATTGGAACACAATGCACAGATGGAAGTTGTCAAAAACTCTAACTCCCACCAGAGATTATAAGTTCGTCCCGGGAAACGACCAACTATACCGCCGACAGGAAGTGCAGGCGGCGTCGAGACCGTAAACAAAGATGAGGAAAGCGGGATGGCCTCCGGGCTAGGCTAATGCTAACCGACCATCGGCCTTCACTACATAGCCTCTTCCTCGCTAACGTACGGTCTCTGGCGAACAAAATGGAGGAAATACAACTAAGAATCACCTCACAAAAAAGGATTATGGATTGCAGCGTCATGATTTTCTCAAAAATGTGGCTACACAACAACATACCCGACAATGTAATTGAGCTAGAGGGACTCGCTGTTTTCAGATCTGACCGAACAGTGGTGGATTCCGGTAAGACCAGAGGAGGTGGCCTGTGCATTTATGTAAACAAAGCATGGTGTACTGATACTAACGTAACCGGGGTCACTGCTCAACCGATCTGGAGTACCTGATGATTAAGTGCAGGCCTTTTTACTTGCCTTGGGAGTTTACATCTATTGTTGTTACTGCAACCATCATACCACCGGCTGCTAATGCTAAACTAGCAATGGAAGAGCTGCAGGCTGCAATTAGCAAGCAGCAAACTGCCCAGCTGGATGGTGCCTTTATTTTAGCATGCGATTTCAATCACTCAAATCTGAAAACTGTTTTTCCTAAATTCCATCAAGATGTATTCTGCCCCACCAGAGGAGAAAATACACTGGACCAGGTGTACACAAACATTCCAGAGGCCTACAGAGTCCTTCCCCTCTCCCACCTGGGTCAGTCTGACCACCTTTCATTGTTCCTTCTCCCCAAGTATTTACCCCACATTAAACGGGTGAAATCATCAGTGAGGTCAGTCAAAGTGTGGCCAGAGGGAGCAGACTCACTACTACAACACCAGTTTCAACACACAGACTGGAGACTCTTCGCCACTCAAGCCACCCTTGACTCCCATACGGACATTGAAACATATGCTTCCTCCGTTCTGGATTACATCAACACCTGCACCAATGACATTACCACCCATAAACTAATAAAGACCTTCCCCAACCAGAAGCCTTGGATGAACAGTGAGGTCCGACAACTACTAAAGGCATGCAATGCTGCGTTCAGACCTGGCGATGCGGAGGCCTACTGCTCATCCAGTGCCAACCTGAAAAGGGGCATCAAGTTGACTAAAAATTACCACAAACTGCAGATCGAGGAGCACTTCAACAACAACTCTGATCCTCGACGCATGTGGCAAGGCATCCAAGCCATCACAGACTACTGGCCAAAAAAACCATTTTCCATTAAAAGGAACATTTAGCGAGGCTAAGTTAAAAGAATGTAGAAGGAAGTTAGAAGAGTTTGAAAAGAGTAAGAAAGGAAAGAAAGATAAAGTGGGATAACTATGGCAAGTGGGAGAGGCCGAAAGAAGTACGAAAGAGTGGGAGTAAGAAGATAATGGTAAAGATAAGTGTGAAAGAAGGTGATGAGAAAGTGAAGAAAAGGAATTGGAATAGAGAGGATAACGAGCGTGACATTCCACCTACTTACTGTACTCCAATCCCTGCAGCTCCTGTACCAGCACCGGTCCCAGGCCCCCCTCTATCTCCAACCCAGGCGCCGCCCCTGCCACTCCTCTACCCGAAGCTGGAAAACCTCATGGTCTCCCCTACAGGGTTTAACCCTCTGTCTGCCTCCACTCCCTCTTCCCACACCACCTTTATTCCTTCTCCCGAACCAGCTCCCATGACTACCAGATCCAGACGATCAGCCGACCCTGACTAGGCTTTCCTTCTGGCTCCTTTAGTGGCTTACCCTAACCCACAGCCACGGCCAGCCCAAGGACAAGCTGGCCATAACGAATGGATGCCTGAGGTCAGCATCCAAAAGTCTTGGAGACAGGATGAACTGAAGGACATTGCTAATGAGATGCCAGATCCCACCAAGGACTCGGCTGAGTTCGGGATTCACATGATCAAGTTGGTGCGCCTATACAAACCGTCGGGAGCAGAGATTGCACACATCACGCGTTCCAGGATGAACCTACACTGGGCAGACGTCCAAGGAGGGGTCCAATGATGACCTTCTCTGGCTAACAAGGCTACATCCAAACAAGAAAAGGAAAACACCAAGCTGCTGGCTGCTCAGCTCATGAATTATCAGGGACAAGTCAGCAATTTAGCGGAAAGGGGGAGGAACTGGTGGTTTTCAGAAGGGTGTAAGAAATCAAAAGGGACCAGGCCGAGGGAGAGATGGACAGCGACGGAGCAGGGACCAGACCAGAAACCAGTCATGTCACAATTGCTGTTAATATGGTCACTTTTATAGAAGGTGCCCTGAACCGGAGAGTGCCCTGAACCGGAACTTGTGGGTGGCAGATGGCAGACAGGACCACCACACAATGTCACACTCAATAAACCTAAGGACAAATGAAGTGTAGCGGAGACAGCTGACAAATTTTTGCAGAAGCAGTTCCTTAAGAGATTTACCAAGTCCAAAGATGCGTTTCCCTTCTGATTGAAAGTAAGCCCTTAAGGCCAGACACCACCCTCTAATAGGTTTATTTTTTTCCTTTACTCTTATCAGACTGAAACTTCACCAGTTGCAGGTATTCAGAAATACAAGATATTTTTGTATTACAAGTTTTATTTATTTAACTACTATAATATGCAAATGAGGCTAAACATCCTTAAATATTCGCTAATTTGCATATCACGAGAATACGTTTTTCAACACTATATTTCAAACTAGAATGTTTTTTGTTTTTATATTGTGATAAGACACCCAATGGTCAGACTTTTACAGAACAGTTCATCAAAATATTGTTATTTCATGAAATTATCTAAAAAATAATAATCATATGTCTGACAGATGCATATTTTGACTATATTTACAGATAAAATGACACTTAATCTAAATGACACAAGATATTCAAAAAAGCCTCTGTATAAGTCTGGCTATGAGACCTAAGAACCTTTGTGTGGAATATTGTGAATGTATCTCCATTGAAGACTGAGAAAAATGGATTGGCACATGGAAAACGTCATTTTGAGAAAATGACCGGTAAAAATTGGCTAATGCAATTAGAATGTACTTTCCAGAAATAAGGATGATGCATCTTTCAACGCAAAACACAAGATCTACAAAGGATGTAGACATGTATGGACTAGCTAACGATATGCTCTGGAAAACAAGCTTTTGAATGATATATGATTCAACATGGAAAGTATTAAAAATTATGGTTGAATGTCTACATGTCTACATGCTAACAATAATGAAATTTTTGCTAGGTCTAGTTGATAGAGTTGGGATGAAATTATATGAATCAAGTATTTATATCCATTATTTTCAAATTATTTGTACATTTTATGAAAGTATGGAAGTTATAGTTTAAAAATATCCCAAAATCTGAAAATTGACAGATTGATGCAGAATCACTATTTTTAACTGTGGTGTCTGGCCTTAAGTTTTCTAGTAGATACTGGTGCGGCAATGTCAGTTATTAGGCATGACTCCATGTCAAATTTCCCCATGTCAAATGAAACTGTGCACACTGTAGGTGCTTCTGGTGTAGAGATGATTGAGTCCTTAACTATGCCTTTATCTGTAGATGGTATCCCAGATTGGCACCCGTTTATTTTATCTACATATTGTCCCTGCAATTTGGCTGGCAGAGACCTCGTGCAAATTGGGCATGAAAGTTACCTGTGGACCGAATGGTCGTGTGATTACACAGCCACAGGAGGACTGTCAGATGTTGATGCTGTCTGACATTCAGACAGGTCCAGATTGGCATTATGCATGAGATTTACGACCACATGCAGACCTTATGCGCCTTTGTGAAATCTACTCCATTGTGCGCTCCCTCTGGAAGCAAAATGGTTTGTTCATGCCTGAAGTGGGCTTGCATTGCACTTATTTCTCCCCATTGGTTAGGGACTTAAACTACGAGAAGAAATGGCTAGTCAAACCAGGGTCTGAGACTGTGATATGCAGAAATGTGTATATATAGGACCAGACCACTGAGGTCAGCATTAGAGGTTGTTGAAAGTGCTAGATTACCCTTACACCTATCTGCTCAAGCAGCTGAACTGTTTGCGCTCACTAGAGCCTGTATTCTAGCCCAACATCAGTCTGTTAATATCTACACAGACAGTGGGTAGGGGCACACTGATGCCAATGTCACCCCACCCAAGGCCTGAGAGCATGCGCAGAGCGCATCGCACTACGGGTCTTTCTCCTCATGAGGTGCTTACAGGCAGACCAATGAGGATGATCACCACTCCCACAGAATAGACTGAGATAGATTATAGATTTCCCACAGAATAGGCTGACGCTGCAGGGCTGCAATGATGAGATGGAGAGTTATTGCATCGCACTTATTGTGTTGAAGCCTATTTTTCCTAGGGTGAAATCAGCCCTGCCTGAGCCAATAGGAGGACCACTCCACAAGCTCCAAACGGGTGACGAGTTGTTGTGAGGGACCTCCGTAGGAAGTACTGGCATCAGCATAGGTGGTTGGGACCATATCAGGTGCTACTGATCACCCAGACAGCCGTGAAGGTTGCTGAGAGAGCTACGTGGGTCCACAACAGCCACTGCAGGAAAGTGCCATATGACCCTGATGACGATGTATCAGCTGGTGCCAGGACGATGACCACCACGATGGCCATGGAGTAGTGAGGAGGGCATGCTGAAAGTCATGTTCATTGCCTTCATTGCCGATCTTGCACTTTCTGACATTATCTGGACCATAGGTGTGGGGAGGACAACGGAGAACCTCGAGGAACCAACAGCAGCAGTATAGTCCAACGGCAGGACTTATAGCCGCCTCAGTGCGAGCCCACGGTGGGCTCAAGTCTGGAGTCTAGCAAATAACAGCCCCCCAAGCTGTTACAGGAGGACCGCCTTACTGCATGATTGGGCGACAGTCCACGGGAAACACTACCAAAAGAATGGCCATTAGGACCAACACTCACTTAAACTGACCTAGACAACAGGCACATGAATGGTATACGGTTGTACAGGGGATCAACAGAAAGGCCGGTGGATGAAAACTGTAACAAATTCAAGTAAACATGACTATTTGTAAAATCATTGCTTGCTGAAATTAGTTTTGTGACTGTAACAAATATAATAAAGTTTTTGTTGCCTCCCATTCCTTTGGATATGGGAAGAAATGTTTATGCGTTATTAAAAGATTGTTGATTGTTTTGCATCTAATCAATATCAGTTTAATGACGATTAAGTTAATTTAAGATGTGTGTACTTCTACCATAATTAAAAACCAATGGTAAATACAGTAGTTAGATTTGTATATTTTTCTGTCAGCATGAAGCAATTTGATTTCAAAAACACATCTTGGCTTTTTTGAAATTTCAGGGGAAATATTAATATTTTCAGGTAGTTGGTTAGTGACATAGCTAAAAGATAAGACCCCTTATTGGCCACCATCCCTATTATTTGCCACCTTACTATTTTGTTGAATTACATTATAATTGCTTTTTTATTTGTATTAGAAATGACAGATCGTAGTCTTCTCTGAAGTGTCTACTAGAAAGTTGTAGCTAGCTTTCTTGCCTTTCGGTAAAGAAAAAAAAAGACGGATCAGTTAGATATTTAGATATTACATGACATCTGGTCTGTAAGTCGAATTTCACAAATTACAACTTGTCTAAAACAATTTCCATACATGAAAAAAAAAGTTTTAACCTCCATACATTTCTATAAAAAATGAAGGTGGGCTAGCTGAAAGGGTATATTGATTAGCAGAACGTTCCATTGCTTTCCAATGCATTTACGTTTTGAACTTGAAAGGATTTACTTCTCCGACCACTAGAAATGGCCGATAGTGGGGTGGCCGATAGTAGGGAGACGTTAGCTACTCTTGCTTCAGATGAGCGAGTTATGTTCAAAGCATCAAACTCAACCGAACATGCTGCCGAATGAACACGATTCTATACAATTTCTATATAATTTGTAAGGAGTTTAAGAGTATTCTGTACAGAGTATTTTTTGGATAATCAATGCTGTCAGGCTATTTTAAGAGTGAAATCACTACTGCAATATTTTTGCTCAAAGCTAACGTAAACCTGTAACTACCTACATAACATTCGTTATAAACAACGTTTAGCTACAGTACTATAACTAGCTACAGTAGCTAGCTTTCCTGCTTAAAACTGAAAATGAAATGACAAAACAGAGGTGGCGAAACGGAACTATGAGTTTTAGCCAGCCGAGTTTTAGCCAGCTGAGTCTGCGGGGCTGCAGCTGGATGCCTCTCCTCTTGCTTGTTGATCCACAAAATGAGAGTAGCCACTTCCTTATTTTGTCCAGCCTCAGCTCTTTGTTTGATTTACTTTTTAAATGTAATCTGTTACAGTTACAAGTTACCTGTCCACATTTGTAATCAGTAATGTAACTTATAGATTACTCAAAATCAGTATCATAACCTGATTACTCTGAATTACTTTTACATTACTTTCATATTAAGAGGCATTAGAAAACAAATAGGGACAGCTTACATATCCTACACCAGCAATTTGGCTACATAGCTGGTAAAAAACAGAATTTTCATTTTAACTTATGGGTTTGGTACAGCACCTTTGGAAAGGGTTTCTAAACCATTGCTTTCTACTTCAATATGATTGGGCTACATCTCTAAATTACACGCTAAAGGTCTGTCAGCGATTCAGTCGTTCCAATTAATCCAATAACCCCTCGATCTTCCAGAATCTGGCTGTTTATCTGAACATAACCCAAAATCGAAGGATGTGTTTAGACTTTTCTGTTATTTGTTGTATTAATGTTTTTAATTGCTTCAAAACATTGTTGAAAAATAAATGTCAATTTCTCAAAAAGAGTATTGACATTGTTGTATATAAAATCATGATATCCATAGCTTTTCGCGCGTACGCTAAATCTGCAGTAGTCTGATGTTTTGCTCCACAACCACCAACATTGTCAAAACGTTGCAGAAACCCTAGGCGCGTGAACGCACGTTTGCAATCGTAAACACCCGCACATAAATACGTTTCACCCGCGCGAAAGTAACAGGATTATTAGGGCCAACAGCAATTGATTTTCAAATTGCAAATGAACTGTGATTATACACCGGCACTCTTAGCTTAAAGTCAATATCGTCAGCAGCCAATGATAACCAATAGATGCAATATTCTGAGATGCAAAGCAAGCAGAATCACATGGCCTACCTGTGTGGACGGAGTTGAGGTGGTTGCGTCAAATGCAAATCCTCATCCTTCGGCAGTGTTTTCCAACGCCCCTTTTCTCTTTAAATGTCGTGATTAATTCCACAGGTTTTATCTTGAAGGCAGCCCCATGTTACAGCTATCTAACAAATAGTGGCCTAATCTTCAAAAACATTTCCAGTCTTGAGTTTTTCAGTGCAACTCTTCTTGGCTGTATTGTTCGATGCATTTGACAAATAAACCTTGATACTTGAACTATATAATATATAACACGAGGTAGGCCTATCGCCTATCATTGTTCTGAGAAAGATGGGTCGAGTATATAACTAAAGCACCTTTAAAAGAGTCTGCTAATATTACCGTAGATACACACTGTTTTTACCAATTAAACTAGCGCTTCATCAGTCACTAAACTGGTTATGCGCGTCCATGTTTGCGCGCATGATGATCACACACAACAACTGAGGCGCTCAATTGTTATTTTGGTACAAATAACAATGTTTTTAAAACAAAAAAATCAGGCATGCAACGTGTCATAATTATTTTGCGCACCTATTCTTTTTTAATTGAAGTAATCCAAAAGTAATCAAATTTTTTTTCAAAAGTATCTGTAATCCGATTACAATATTTTAGTTGGTAACGTAATGGATTACAGTTACTGTTTTTTGTAATCTGATACTCCCCAACTCTGTGTGTAGGTATGTATGGCTGGATCATTTCAGCGATATAAGTAGGAGCAAGTCCATGTATTGCTTTATTGCTGGCTAAAACTAGCCAGTTAGATGCTGTAGCAGCAAGCTACAAACGAGCAAGCAAAGGGAGAAGAGAGAATTCATGTTCTTTTTAATTTTCTACCAGTGGTAGCTTGCTAGTTAATGTTGCCTAAAAACGTTTTTCCATATCTAATTGGTGAAATAAGCTACCATGTAATTGTGTCAATATGATGTACATTTGGTTTTATGAAAAGTATTCTGTTTATACCAAACTAGCTCTCAATGTAAAATGTATCTGGCTAAAACTCAGCAACAGCTACTGACATATTTAGTCTCAAGTATGGTTTCTACTGCATTATGGTATTGTTACTGTACCATCTATTTGACTATTACATTACTATATCCACATTTTGCCTATAGTATTGCATATTAACCGTTTTGTACACATTCACTTTTCTTGATGCTTATCTACCATTCATCACATGTCCATGTGATAGATGAGACCATAGTATTTTTCTGCAAGGCAGATAATGTCATTCTAGGTAGTCTACAACCCATTCTTTTATAGTGCTATGTATTTATGAAGCATGGCAACTAATTTAACTATGTATTTCATTTCATATTGTTTACCTAGGAAGAGATGAAGACTAAGGTGAGGACACCTGCTTACTGGTGTATGCAGAGGAACAGGTCGATGACATCTATGGTAAGCTCAGACTCAACCTTATATTATCACCGATGCATGTGCTTGATTGTTATGGCCGTTTTTTTATTATAAAATATAAGGTTGCATTAAAAGATGTAGATTGGATGTATAGGTTGTAGATTTCTAGTATGCTTAATGGCACACCAACTGATGCCTGTCCATTGGTTTTCCTTCCCACCCTAGGTCTGCCAGCTACCCAGCATCAGTCTCTGAACTCCCAGCACCCCACCCAAAACAGGCTTCACTCTCGCCTCTCCTCTTCTACATTGGCCCTGCTTCCTGTTCCTACTCCTGCTGGCCAACCAGCCACCAGCTGCACTTGTGCTCCTTTTCCATTCGCGGCTACTTTAGAGAACTTTTCATTCCACCAAAAGCCTCAGCTGCCACTCCACCATGAAACTTTCCTGCATCTTCCTCACTCTTGTAAGTTTTCCTTATCACATACATCCGTCAAAATTCCTTTTATAAAATGCCTTTACATATAACAAGTTTTTGTGCTGATGATCTTGAGATTAAATTATAATATATTTGGCCGCAGTGATTTCCAATATTTCCTATTGGTTTGAATGAGTCAATCTATTCCACTGATCTTATTATTTTAAAATAGGGATTATATTGTTAATATTATAAGTTGTTTACCTCGTTCAATAGAACTTGGAAGACATTATATTTGAAAGTGAATTTAGTGCTGATGAATGTTTAATATACACTGATGAGCCAAAACCTTATGACCACCTGCCTAATATGCTGTTGGTCCTCCGCGTTCCACCAAAACAGCACAAACCTGCTGAGGCATGGACTCTACAAGACCCCGGAAGGTGTCCTGTGGTATCTGGCACTAAGACAATAAACAGCAGATCCTTCAAGTTGCGAGGTGGATTTGCCATGGTTCAAACTTGTTGGTCCAGCCCATCCTACAGATGCTCAATTGGATTTAAATCTGGGGAAATTGGAGGCCAGGGCAACACTTTGAACACTCATGTTACTTAAACCATTCCGGAACAATGTGTGCAGTGAGGCAGAGCGCATTGTCCTGCTGAAAGAGGTCACTGACATCAAGGAATACCATTGCCATGAAGGGGTTTACCTGGTCTGCTGCGATTTTTAGGTAGGTGGGTCTAACTGACTTTCCCCGTGGACCATTGCCCATATTATCACACTCCCTCCACCAGCTTGTCGTCTTCCCACAGTTCATCCTGGTGCTATCACTTCCCCAGGTAAACGGCAAACAAAACACATACACGGCCGTCCCCATGATGCAAAAGAAAACAGGCCTCATCGGACCAGGCAACCTTTTTCCACTGCTCCAATGTGCAGTTCCAATGCTCGCATGCTCATTGTATGAGCTTTCGATGGTGGACAGGGGTCATTATGGGCACTCTGACCGGTCTGTGGCTACGCAGCCCCACACGCAGCAAGGTGCGGTGCACTGTGTGTTGTGACCAGTGTTGGGTAACTAATTAGGGGTTCTCCGGTAGGAGAAACCCTATTGTTATTGTTAGTATTATTACGGTTTCTATCATTTCCACCCTGATTGACCTACAATGCTAATTCTTTGTGTACCTGCCTTATTTCTCATGATGAACAAAAAAACCCTCAAGAACCCATAAAATCCGCAATATTGGATTTTTCTGTACAGTGAAATTTGGGAAAATTAACTTAAAATCAACAATAAGTCCGATTGACCTGCCCTTTGGCTTACAAGAGTATCATACATGCCGCCCTACAGAGTGATAAGGAATAAGAGATACATTGCAAGATGGCGGACAAAATTGGTGACCAGTGTAAAACAAATGCATCCATAAACCTCATGTGCATTATATTATAGCAAAATTGTATAAATTGGACCACTGAAAATATAGACCATGTTGACCTACAAACAAAGAGACCCGACCCGATTCCTCCACAGGGGGCGCCACAGGCCACACCCACATACCGTTTATTCACATTGATGCCATTTCCACCCCGATTGACCTAGAATGCTGATTCTTTGTGTACGTGCCTCATTTCTTATGAAAAAGCCTCAAGATCCCATAAAGTCCACCTTCTTGGGTTTTTCTGTACAGTGGAAATTTGGCAAAACCTATAAAAATGTACTTAAAATCAACAATAAGTCCGATTGACCTGCCCTTTGGCATAAAGGTGTCTCATACATGCCTCCCAATACATACATTGCAAGATGGTAGACAAAATGGCTGACCAGTGAAAAACAAATGCATCCATGAATTTCATGTGTTCATTACATTATGGCACAATGAAAATATAGACCATGTATACCAAACACACAGACACCGGACCGGATTCTTCCACTGGGGCGCCACAGGCCACGCCCTAATTAATTATTTTCACAATGACAGTTTCCACCCCGATTGACCTAGAATGCTGATTCTTTGTCTACATGCCTAATTCCCCAGGCGGTGCAACACTGCGTCAAGAATCAATCAAGTCTGCCTTCTTGGATATTTTGTACAGTTACTTGCCTTAGATAGTAAGGCGTTAAATTAGTTACTTTGAAATAAGTCCTTTGATACTATATTCATGTGTTGGTCACTTTTGCCCAGAAGGCACACCTTTAATGAGTTATTGTGTAATTCCATAGTCAGGTATTGCATCATTGATCATTACACAGCAAGAGCGACCATTCCTATTATGTCAAGTAAACATAAACCTCAATAAGAAACAATATTTGTGTTTAGTTCTCTAATGAAGAATATCTTAAATCAATAAAAAAAAATGTTATTGCAAGTGCCTCCACATTTTCAGGCCTAGCTTATTCAACTGGCTATATGTACAGACTTCAATACTAGATAGATCTATTGCAGTGAACAATGTTAAGCACATTGGAATTTGAAATCTCTTTGCAACAATATGCATAATTCATTAATGTTTCATGAATTTATTCAGAGGTGAATTACCACATTAGTTTTGAAATGATTCAGAATAATTATGTTTAGAAACAGAACATGTATTTAGATGTTTGTTTGTGATCAACTTTGGTTGTCCAACAGAGGATGATTTGGGATTGAACTTTGGTTGTCCAACAAGGCATGCGATTCTAGCAAAACATAACAGCAACCCCGGTAATTGGTTAAATGCGAGGGTAATAATCCTAATCGAAATGTTAAACTGCTTCCCAAGCCTGAATCGCGCAGCTCAGGCTTCCGGTGCACAAATTCTAGTCGACACTGCATATCGATCTGACACTAAAACCTGTTATGGCAAGGGCAAAAAAGTCAATTTCCGCCTAAAATGATGTACCCAAATCTAAATGCTTGTAGCTCATGACCTGAATATAGTGGAAACATATTTTTGGTTCCATTTGAAAGAAGACACTGTAGTTTGTAGGAATTATAAATTAATGCAGGAAAGAATAACACAATAGATTTGGCAGAAGATAAAACAAACCAAAAACATGCGTTTTTTGTAAAAACATAATTCCTCATCATGTTTGAATTGCAGTGGGGAAGGCCAAACATGGATTAGGAATCTGGAGGCATGTTCCATTTGATCCACTATATGTCAGCAGGGTCTAGGTAAAGTTTCAGGCCATTTGATATAAAATTCTGTGATCTACTTACTCATTTATAAAGCAAGGCCAAAGTGTCCTTTACAGATTGGCCACTTTGTGCCAAATTGGACACTTTGGACACATTATGAATTTTCAAGTTTATACCTACACAGAACATACAACAATGCAAAGGTGATTATAAATAATGGTTACACACTCCCAGGAATGTTATACATGATGGAAAATTTGCTTCCCTTCATAAAGGTACTAACAGGAGGTGCAACAAGGAGACGGATCCAATGATCTAACATCGTATGTGGTGTCCTAATACCATATGTTAGATCACCACATATGATGTTAGATCATATGTGGTATCTATGCCTCCTTACACATAGATACACTTTTTACAATAAGGGCCAAGTAAGCAGCCAACACTGATCTAACATCATATGTGCAAACACCACAGTCAACACACAAAGTGGAAACAATACTATTTAGACACCATTTACATTTACACTATTTAGATTGTT
>JACXGI010003396.1:0-62982 GCA_016801175.1 Esox masquinongy | reverse complement strand
GGCCGCGGACGCGGCCAGGGTAAACCACTAGGAGCTAAAGCCCCTCTAGGGGGCGCCGCTCCACTCATATAACCGGAGTTACATTCCCGGTAACTAACGGTTGCGTTCACGATGCATTCAATTCATTGGTCTGAAAAAGCTATGGCCTGCCAATCAGAGTCGTCATGGGTATCTCTGCTTGCAAATGCTGTGAAACGTACCACCGCAGACTGATTTACAAGTAAAAATCATTTTGTCACAGTTCTAGCGAAATTTTAGTGACAAAACTCTGAGCGTCAGTATTTTACATTAGGAAGTGTTATTAATGATTTACATGAATCCAAATATCAAGTTAGTTACAATTATGCACATTTCTATACAACTACAAAAGTAATTCCAAGTTTGCAAATATTTTTTACAAGTTTGCAAAACGTTTTTACAGTTACAATAGTAATTCCAAGTTTGCAAATATTTTTTTACAAGTGTGCAACCTAATTTACAACTATAAAAACGTATGTCGCTGTTACAACTAAATAAAAAAAACTTATGTCGCTGTTTTACCTTCATACTTATATAGCATGTTTTTGCCGGACCGCGTAAGCCAGACCTGGCCAAGATAAGGCCCCCGGGCCGGATTCGGCCCGTTGAGTAATTCTATCTGGCCCGCGATACATCCAAAACTTTTAAAATAATACAAAATAAAAAATACCTGACGAGGTCCGCAGATTATGTTAGTTTATTTACTGCTGCATATTTATTTATTTTCACATTAAAAGTCCCGTGGCACTCCCCGTAATAAGTACCGCAGTATCATACTGTCTGTTTAATACCTTTAAGTTGAAACAAGGTATTTGCGTTGCTATGATACGTAGGGACCAGCACCACACTCCACGCGCGGAAATTATCATTTGTACGACTAGACGCAATTGATGGCTAGCGATCTCTGGAAATGAGCCTAAGAAAAGTTGATAACGAAAGCAGGGTATTTAAAAAAGAATTGACAGGAAAATATTTATTTGTAGATGTCACAGGTAAAGCAACTTGCTTAATGTTAGGCTAACGTCGCAGTTTTTAAAGAGTACAATTTGCAGAGGCACTTCCAGAGCGAGCATGCGGAGAAACACAAAAACAACTGCTACAATTCAACCAGTCCAAGCGCAGATGCAGCCTCACTGATGAATATCTTAGCCCTAAAAGTTGATTTCTTGGGTCTGGGCTGCTGGAATAGCTGTCGTTAAAAGCACGTAGTACAAAAAATATACTGTATGAACTTAGACGACGGCAATTATACCAACATTTGCTTTGAGTGAAAATCTTCAGAAGTGATTTCATGGACTTATGGCTGCCCTAATAACAATTATACCTATATAACTGTTATACACTATACCTTATGTAATAAACTTACTCTGTTGAGTTGAAAGTTAAGTTTTAAGGCAAATATGTGTTGCAACAATTCTGTTGAGTAATAACCCTAAAAAAGGGATTTTTTAGGCCTTTGTCTGCCATAATAACAGTTGTTAACAGAAAATAATAAAAAAAACATTGTTAAAGTAAATTAAGTTTGATTATGAAAATGGTGTTGCATGGAAAATAAATATGCATAAATATAATATGCAAGTTAACAGAGTTAGCTGTGTTGTGTTTTTTAGGCACGTTGGTTAAAAAAGTAATCTGGCCCACGATGCACTCTGGCATTTTCAGTGTGGCCCCCCAGTGAAAAATATTTCCCACCCCTGGCGTAAGCGAATGTCTCTTACTGACTGAGCGAGCCAGCCAGCGAGCCAGCCAGCCAGCCAGCCAGCGAGCCAACCAGCCAGCCAGCCAGCCAGCGAGCCAGCCAGCGACCTTTGTTAAATAGCGTAGTGGTTAGAGAAGCAGACTTGTGAACTATAGGTCCCGAGTTAGTATTTCCTCGCAGGCGAAGCAATGTACGCATTATGAATTATTCCATATAGATGAAAACTTCGCTGGCTAAATCCGTTAGTATCTACATTATAGTAAGCCTTAACTGAAACTGTATACGGTTATATTGCGACTGTTTCTGGCATGGAAAAGTTCATCGTCAGTCTCGCTAGCAATTGCTCAATTTTTATGATTATTCCTAGGAAGTTACAGTGAGGGAAAAAATTATTTGATCCCCTGCTGATTTTGTACGTTTGCCCACTGACAAAGAAATGATTAGTTTATAATTTTAATGGCAGGTTTATTTGAACAGTGAGAGACAGAATAACAACAAAAAAATCCAGAAAAACACATGTCAAAAATGTTATACATTGATTTGCATTTTAATGAGTGAAATAAGTATTCGACCCCTCTGCAAAACATGACTTAGTACTTGGTGGCAAAACCCTTGTTGGCAATCACAGAGGTCAGACCTTTCTTGTAGTTGGCCACCAGGTTTGCACACATCTCAGGAGGGATTTTGTCCCAGTCCTCTTTGCAGATCTTCTCCAAGTCATTAAGGTTTTGAGGCTGACGTTTGGCAACTCGAACCTTCAGCTCCCTCCACAGATTTTCTATGGGATTAAGGTCTGGAGATTGGCTAGGCCACTCCAGGACCTTAATGTGCTTCTTCTTGAGCCACTCCTTTGTTGCCTTGGCCGTGTGTTTTGGGTCATTGTCATGCTGGAATACCCATCCTTGACCCATTTTCAATGCCCTGGCTGAGGGAAGGAGGTTCTCACCCAAGATTTGACAGTACATGGCCCCGTCCATTGTCCCTTTGATGCGGCGAAGTTGTCCTGTCCTCTCAGCAGAAAAACACCCCCAAAGCATAATGTTTCCACCTCCATGTTTGATGGTGGGGATGGTGTTCTTGGGGTCATAGGCAGCATTCCTCCTCCTCCAAACACGGCGAGTTGAGTTGATGCCAAAGTGCTCGATTTTGGTCTCATCTAACCAGAACACTTTCACCCAGTTCTCCTCAGTTCACCCTTCTGATGTTCATTGGCAAACTTCAGACGGGCCTGTACATGTGCTTTCTTGAGCAGGGGGACCTTGCGGGCGCTGCAGGATTTCAGTCCTTCACGGCGTAGTGTGTTACCAATTGTTTTCTTGGTGACTATGGTCCCAGATGCCTTGAGATCATTGACAAGATCCTGCCGTGTAGTTCTGGGCTGATTTCTCACCATTCTCATTATCATTGCAACTCCACGAGGTGAGATCTTGCATGGAGCCCCAGACCGAGGCAGATTGACAGTTCTTTTGTGTTTCTTCCATTTGCGAATAATCACACCAACTGTTGTCACCTTCTTACCAAGCTGCTTGGCGATGGTCTTGTAGCCCATTCCAGCCTTGTGTAGGTCTACAATCTTGTCCCTGACATCCTTGGACAGCTCTTTGGTCTTGGCCATGGTGGAGAGTTTGGAATCTGATTGATTGATTGCTTCTGTGGACAGGTGTCTTTTATACAGGTAACAAGCTGAGATTAGGTGCACTGCACTCGCTTTAAGAGGGTGCTCCTAATCTCAGCTCATTACCTGTATAAAAGACATCTGGGAGCCTGAAATCTTTCTGATTGCAGAGGGATCGAATACTTATTTCACTCATTAAAATGCCAACCAATTTATAAAATTTTTGACATGAGTTTTTCTGGATTTCTTTGTTGTTATTCTGTCTCTCACTGTTCAAATAAACCTACCATTAAAATTATAGACTGATCATTACTTCGTCAGTGGGCAAACGTACAAAATCAGTAGGGGATCAAATATTTTTTCCCTCACTGTAGTAGATACTAGTAAGCCTATTACTGGCTAATAAGCTGTTAATAGGCCAGGGGCAAAAGCAATACAGTTTATAGACGTTATGGTGGAGGTAAACTTAATAAGAAACGTTTAACTCAATTCTTATGACTATTCCAGTAAGTTAGTAGATACCGGTAAAGCTTGTTACTGGCTAATACACTGTTAAAACGGCCAGTGGCAAACGGCATACATAGACGCTATTTATTGGTGGAGGTAAACTTAGTAAGAAACGTCTGTGGTGTAGTGGTTAACGACACAGCCTTTCACGTGGGCCACCCGGGTTCAAATCTCAAGATGGCAACACTTTCTATTGCGGGCCGTCTGAACTAGGCTTGCCTGGTTTCTTGTTTCTATTGAATCACAGTTTCAGTTTTTTTTAAAAGACTACTTCATTTAAATAACTTTTTGTGTAATTGTGATTAATTTTTATTCTTGGTCCCATATTGATATTTGACAGTAAATATCAGCCATTGCACCTGAAATCCTCTAAAATCGGCATTGGCTTCAGCTCTAAAAAATCTATATTTGTCAACCACTACTTAGGCGATGGGGCGATACTGAAGTGTACTGGTAATTTAGGGCCTTCGTGACTCAAATCTGCAGTACGTTAATTGTTGTCTGGTGCTGCAGAGAAGTTTAGTTTGTAGTCTTAATCCTTTCAAGACAAGCAAACAGTAGATGTCAGAGAACTGCTGCTCGACCCTGGCTTTGTATGGCTGTCTTACTGTTTGATTTTCCTTGGCTATGTACAGCTGACTCACTTAAGTCTGTCAGGTCTATACTTAACCCCTCTGTTTGTTCCTCTTTCTCACTAGACCTTTCTCTGTTAGAGACTGTAGCTCTGATTTCAGCACCTCTTTCAGAGCATCGGGCACTTTTTTCACTGGGTGGATAACTGCATCTGTGTTGTTTTAGATTAATGTTGTAATCAACCAATACCCTTCAATGCGTACCTGTATTCTTTCACTAACTCAGCAGTGACTTTCTTGTTTTGTGTTCCATGTGCATCGCTAGGTGGCCCTAAAGTACTGTCAGTTAGCCTCAACCTTTCATAGGCTTTCATTGACTGCCTGTCATCCTCAACCAGTACAAACATTGTACTGACTGAATGTCCCTTTCTTGACAGTGTAACCCTACATAGCCCTCTTGTGGGAATCGACAAATTTTTGTGTATAATTAGATTTATATTATATACATTTTTTGTGCAATCTATTTAGACTTTCATTGGAAGTGTGTTCTCCTGAGCACTAGTGTCCATTTTCAAAGGAATTGTTGTTGAATTCCAGATTGGCAGTCCACCCATCCTTAGTGCTCTCACCACCTTTCACAGCCTCCATTGGCTAGTTCTGTTTGCTGTCATTGGTGTTTTTGCTTGCTCTACAACTAGTAATTTTTTCTTGGAGTACCAGCACTGCAAAGTGATTTTTCCCTCCACACTTGCTGGAAGCTGAGCATTTTTGGGGGCATCATTGGCACTGAATTGGTCAGTTTTATGCCTTTAAAATGTGCTTAAAAAACTTTTCCTTCCAGTCCCTTTAACATGCTTTTGCACAGCATCTACTGCAGCACACTCAATATCAGGACTTTAATTGTATCTTTGTGCTCTCAGATTCCTAGCAAATTTTAAATGGGTTTTAGATACTTAATTCTGATTCTTTGAGTAGATGCATCCTTACTCCTGATTAATTTAGCCAAAACCACTACTTTCTTGTCTCTTCCCATTTGGAAAATGTGAACGTGTTGTTAGATGTTTGTTGCAGCTTGGCCTGGAACTGTGAGAAGCAGTGCAATTTCTCGGCAGTTAGACCACAGTGTAGCAGCTATAGCTGTGGTTCAACTTTGGAGGACAAAGTTTAACCAAAATTGTGAAACACAGAAGATTAAAAAGGACAAGACAAGATGATTTGGTAGTAGTGCTTTACGGTGCATTTTATGGTGGCTCTTACCTGAGTAAAGTGGGAAATAGCTCTGCTGTGTAAAGAAAGGCTGTTGTGAAAGCTGCTTCTGAGAAACCCTTTCCCACTACAGCTATGCAAGTGCGAACCAGAGAATTTTCTGGATGAAAAAAAAGTGAAAAATGAATTGTAACACACAAGGAAGGAACAACTGAGCTTTAGAACACTGCAGTGATAAACATTTTCCAAATGTAATGTTTGGAGTTGTTTAAATACGGTACAGGCCCTATGCAATGCAATATGAGTGTGTGTCAGATTTTAATATTAAAGTTATTGGAAAGTCTGGCAGGCAACCTCAAAACAGTGACTTTGGCTCCCAGCCAGGTTCACTGGTCCAAATAGAGATATTCAAGACGCTGCCTGCCAAAGTGAGATTGGCCCTGGATGGCCATTGGAGAGGCATGTCACCATGAGGGACTTGGTATAATGAAGCGTGAGGACACACTCTTCCTTTTGGTGAGGGTAGTGTAGTGACCTTGGTAAGGCCACTACTCACCCCTCCAAATGGGATATCCCTATTTGGAGTAGTGGTTATTACTCCCAGCTGGGGAGCTGAAAGTTGCAGGTTTGAGACACTGCCTGCCAAATGGTAAAATATTTATCTAAATGATTGTACAACTAAAGCTTTCCTAATATGTAAGGCCATTTTGTTTTCCAAAAGGAAAAGGAAGTGAGGCATTAGGCCTACCAGTCGGGATAGCTGTGTTGAGAGCTATCAAGGTTCCTGTAATAATGAGAGACCATGCCTGGCCATTTCTCCGCCCAATGCGATCCAAGGCGAAATAGGTCCCCACTTTGGCTGGGACTTCAATGGCACCATATACGAAATGTGTGAGGTACATATTCAGACCAAACCCTGTAATCTTGAAGCTGATCCCATAGTATGTGAACGCCACAGCAAACCTTTTAGGGAATACATTACATTTGTGCTCATTTGTAATGATATTAGAATATATATATCATTATTATATAATGAATATATTAGTGGCTTTTATACTGACCAACTTGCAGTAAATAGGTTGTACATTTTCATCTTTTTAAATACATTACTTTTAGATAAAGTATTTAATCCGTTTTTCCCATACCAGAATATTCCCGAGCAAATTGTGATTTTTCTAAGCCGGGGTGTCTTGACAAGATCCAAGTAGGAATATTTCTTACTGGCAACCTCAGAAACAGTTACCTTGCTCAGTGTCTAAGAGAGGAAAAGAAACAGAATGGGTCAGTTTTCTTTTGTGAATTTCTGAAATGTTTTGGGTTAAATGGACTAGGGTGGTCAAAGTGGACATGTAATACTGAAGTAAAGGTATAAGAAGAAAAAAATGTATCTCTATCGTTCCCCTCTCCCTCTATTTAATTTTTTAATTCAAATTACCTTTGAGGTACTACTTGCACTGTTTTTGCCATCCAGCTGGTTCTATTGCAAGAGGATAGTGATGACCACAGCAGTGGTTTTTATACTTTTCCTCATTAAATTAGATTTGGTTCAGGTAATCACCTAATCAGTACCTCATTAGGTAAAATGAGGTGTGCCTGTGTTGGAATTTAACAGACACTAGAATGGAATGGCTGCCAAAGAGATGCTGATTTAAGAAAAATTAGGAGTGGTCTCTTAATTTTTTCCATAGCTGTGTGTATATATATATATATATATACACACACACACACACACACCGATCAGCCATAACATTATGACCACCTGCCTAATATTGTGTAGGTTCCCCTTTTGCCGCCAGAACAGCCCTGACCTGTCGAGGCATGGACTCCACTAGACCTCTGAAGTTGGGTTGTGATATCTGGCATCAAGACGTTGTCAAGAAAGGGTGCACATGGTCTGCAACAATGCTTAGGTAGGTGGTACGTGTCAAAGTAATATCCACATGAATGGCAGGACACAAGGTTTCCCAGCAGAACATTGCTCAAATCATCACACTGCCTCCACCGGCTTGCCACCTTCCCATAGTGCATCCTGGTGCCATGTGTTCTCCAGGTAAGCAACACACACGTATCTGGCCATCCGCATTATGTAAAAGGAAACGTGATTCATCAGACCAGGCCACCTTTTTCCATTGCACCGTGGTCCAGTTCTGATGCTTACGTGTCCATTGTAGGCGCTTTTGGCAGTGGTCACAGGAGTCAGCATGGGCACCCTGACTGGTCTGCGGCTACGCAGCCCCATACGCAACAAAATGCGATGCACTGTGTGTTCTGACCCCTTTCTATCAGTAACAGCATTAACCTTTTCAGCAATTTGAGCTACAGCTCTTCTGTTGGATCGGACCACACGGGCCAGCCTTCGCTCCCCACGTGCATCAGTGAGCCTTAGCCGCACATGACCCTGTCGCCAGTTCACCGCTTTTCCTTCCTTGGACCACTTTTGATAGGTACTGACCACTGCAGACCGGGAACACCCCACAAGGGCTGCAATTTGGGAGATGCTCTGACCCAGTCGTCTAGCCATCACAATTTGGCCCTTGTCAAAGTCGCTTTTAGATCCTTACGCTTGCCCATTTTTCCTGCTTCTAACACATCAAATTTGAGGACAGAATGTTCACTTGTTGCCTAATATATCCCACCCACTGATAGGTGCCATGATAATGAGATTATCAGTGTTATTCACTTCACCTGTCAGTGGTCATAATGTTATGGCTGATCGGTATATTATATATATATATATATATATATATATATATATATATATATATATATATATATATATATACACACACAGTTAGGCCCGGAAATAATTGGACACTGACACAAGTTTTGTTATTTTGGCTGTTAACCGAAATATATTCAGGTTACAGTTAAATAATGAATATGGGCTTAAAGTGCAGTATCTCAGCTTTAATTTGAGGATATTCACATCCAAATTGGAGGAAGGGTATAGGCATTACAGCTCTTTAATATGTAGCCCCCTCTTTTTCAAGGGACCTTTAGGAATTGGACAAATGACTCAAAAGCTGTTTCATGGACAGGTGTGGGCTATTCCTCCATTATTTCTTCATCAATTAAGCAGGTAAAAGGTCTGGAGTTGATTCCAGGTGTGGCATTCGCATTTGGAAGCTGTTGCTGTGAACCCACAATATGCGGTCAAAGGAACTCAATGCAAGTGAAACAGGCTGCAAAAAAAATCCATCAGAGAGATAGCAGGAACATTAGGAGTGGCCAAATCAACAGTTTGGTACATTCAGAGAAAAAAAGAATGCACTGGTGAGTTCTGCAACACAAAAAGGCCTGGACATCCACAGAAGACAACAGTGGTGGGTGATTGTAGGATCCTTTCCATGGTAAAGAAAAACCCCTTCGCAATATCCAGAAAGAAGCAGCCCAGATGAATTCTGAAGTGTATAGGGATATATTGTCTGCTCAGATTCAGCCAAATTCAGCGAAGTTGATTGGACTGTGCTTCACTTTACAGATAGACAATTACCATAAACATACTGCGAAAGCAACCCAGGAGTTTTTTTAGGCAAAGATGTGGACTATTCTGCAATGGCCGAGTCAATCACCTGATCTCAACCCAATCGAGCATGCATTTCACTTGCTGAAGACAAAACTTAAGGCAGAAAGACCCACAAACAACCAACAACTGAAGACAGCTGCAGTAAAGGCCTGGTAAAGCATCACAAAGGAGGTAACCCAGCGTTTGATGATGTCCATGTGTTCCAGACTTCAAGCAGTCATTGCCTGCAAAGGATTCTTGACAAAGTATTAAAAATGAACATTTTATTTATGATTGTGTCAATTTGTCCAATTACATTTGAGCCCATGAAATATGGGGACTGTGTATGAAAATGGTCGCAATTTCTAAATGTTTCATATGATATTTTTGTTCAACCCCTTGAATTAAAGCTGACAGTCAGCACTTCAACTGCATCTTGGTTGTTTCATTCAACATATTTTGTGGTGGCGTACAGAGCCAAAAGTATGAAACTTGTGTGATTTTCCAAATATTTTCAATATATTTTGATTACGCTGGAATCTGTAACTGTCAATAGTTTAAAAGCCAGTTGTTAATAGAAATATACACTGTGCACTTTATTCGTGGATCGAGACCTAATAGGGTAAAAGAATATATAAATCTGATAAAATATTTAGACAAAATACTACACATCCAAGACTGTGATTTGTTTATTAAAAATGATATTAACTGTTATATAATTTTCAGGACATATCTAATTGCCCAAACACTTTTACATGACAAAAGTATTATATTTTGTTCACATTTAATTCAATTATGCATTCATTTAAACATGTAAATATTGTTAGCAACATATTATTAAACTGAAACGAAAGTGTGGATGACTCACCTCAGTATCAAGTTTTGCAGCATAACCATGCTTCCCATTCATTTTGGCACACTGCATCAGATACTTTTTGCCCTCCTCTACTTTTCCTTTGGCAAGTAACCATCTTGCAGACTCTGGTATCCACCTAAATAAAATGAGACAGGATATTATTTTTGAAATGATCCGCTATTTTGACTGTATCTATTTTAAATCATTGTACAATTACATGTATGGCTGCTTCTGTAAATAGTTTAATCAGTAATTCTGTGTCATACTCCATTATTCACAGTTAGTCCAACAATGTCATGAAATGACAATGATAGATTGACAATGGGGACAGGGATGGGCAGAGTGCTCCCCAATTAATGGAAGCTGGTAGCTTTGTGTCTCCCTCTACTTAGGTCCTGCAAGTTAATGCCTTTTATGTCAATGATTCCCTATGATGTAACAAGCCCCTCTAGGAAATGACTTACTGTTAAGAAGAAAAACAGAACTTCACAAATTAACAGACCTCAGGGATAATAAATATACTAGTCTCTAGATGACTTGGTCGTTCAGTAAACAATTTGCATATGAACTTTTACTGGACACGTTGAAAATAATGTTGGAGTTCAATTCTCAATGGCTGATGCATATGTTCATTTTGTCTTTGGTATGAAAAAAGGAGGACTTTTTTTGTTATTTTGGTGGGTTTCTGGTGTAGCAGAATGACAACATTGACAAGATGCTGATGGCAAGGCAATGGTTTTAATGTGTCGGTGGCATTAGATATAATCCCATTTCATCTGTCAATTTACGTCCTTGACTGAACTGAAATGTCATGACTCCCAGCCTTTTTTTCTAGCTTCATCTTACCACCAGGAAATGATGCCAGCAATGCAGGGGGAGGTCACCACCAGCATCAGAGATCTCCAGTCTCGTATGAAGTATGCCAGCAGGGCCAAGAGCATGTTGCCCACACTCCAGCCCAGACTGATAATGGTCCCTGTGAAGGTGCGATGCTTAATGTCGGTCCACTCTATACCTGGAAGGAAAATGGTTTAATACAGTAGTAATATTCATTTCAGATTTTAAAAGCCTCATAAGTCTAGCAGATCCATGCTTATTTTTTCCCTTTTTTAAATTTTCATCCCAAATCCCTCAATCATTTTTAAATTCAAAATATCCAACTGATATGGGCCAGTATCAACCAATAACTCCTAACTGGTTTGGGAGAGTTTAAGATTGCAGCAAGCCTTCCTCAAAGGCATCCTAATAGGCCAAATCATACTGAGTGTGGCAGTAAGCTTCTCAGGTACATGACCCACCACAAGGAGTCACCAGCGCGCTTTCAGACTAGGAAATCGCTACTGACAATGTTTCCTCCAACCAGATATGGTAAGTAATTTGCTTCGCCCAATGGTCTCCCCAGCCACTCGTCAACTCAGTCAAGGCTTTTTGAGTGTCTTTCAAAATATGTTCACAACTGACATGTAGTCAGTCCTTGAATCTAGAGTGCTCTTAATAATTATCATTTAAAATCGGTTCCATTTGCCAATGGCTGGCATAGCTCTATCTTTATGTGCAGTTAAAATTCTCAGCTGTTTACCAAAATAGCTGTAGTGTAGTATCTGCATTTTTGTTGTTTAACCTGCATATTGGCTCTTCAATCAACACATAACAGATTAAAGGAAACACAGAGGTGGTAAAATACAATGTTAGTACTCAGGGCAACTGTGGTAATGGACATTCCCGTCAGCGCAATTCCGCAGAGTGTCCTGGTCACGGCAAACATGACATAAGACACAGAGAAGGCGGACATGGTTCCAAATACGGCACTGGCAACGAAGGACACTAGGATCATGGTCTTCCGACCAAACCTGCAGCAGTAGAGAAAGGAAAGCTCAGTGGGTTCAAGGCATGACCATAACACAGGATGGAAATGCATCTCTCTCTCTCTCCATACACCGTTTTTAACCACTAGTCCTAGATCTTAACCTTAATCCAATATATTCATAAAGGTTCAGATGATGCAGCAACATTTTTTAATATTGAAAAAGGTCATGTTTTCGGAAAGGATATTTTATTTCACGTGAGAAGAACTCGACTGGTAATAAATGACTAGATTTATCAGTGCACCTTCTTTTGACCAATAGAAATTCTTCGTTTTGGGGTGTACATTTGCATGCATCTGAAATAATTTCTGGTGAGTAAATGCTGTGAAACACTATCATTCAACTATTACTGCAGATGTATAAAGTGTCTTGCAAGAGTGTTCAGAACCCTGCCCAATTCGTATTATTTGTTAGATAAAAAAAAAGATTTAAAAAATTAAAAAAAAAAAAAATCAAGTATTGCAACTTAAAATCAATTATTGTAAAGTAACATTGGTTTTATGTTGGAAAATATGTTTCAGAATAAAAAGAAATAAATATTCAACCCCAATACATTAATATTTGGTAGAGGCATCTAACACCTTTAAAGTCGTATGGGTTAAGCATGTACCACCTTTGCACACAGTGTCTCAGTCATATTGGCACATTCTGATTTGTTAAATACTACCAGATTCTCATTGGGATTAAGATCAGACTGGGCCCCTTTAGGAGATTCATCTTTTTTGTCTTAAGCCACTACTGTGTTGCTTTGGCTGTGTGCTTGGGCTCATTGTCTTGCTGAAAGGTGAATTTCTTCCCATGCATTCCCAAATTGTAATGCTGTTACCACCATACTTTACTGTTGTGTCTTGAGGCATGGGCACTATTACGATGTTGCCAACAGTTTTTGGCAAAAAGCTCTGTCTTCGCCTCATCTTACAGTTACTATGATTGACTGGTGCAGCCAGCCAGTCAGTGAACTCTTTAGCTTGTTAGGCTCTCTGTGGCTTCTCTCACAAGTCTCCTTCTTTTTTCAGGGTATGGCCTTTTCTTGGCAGTTCCTGGGTAGCGTAATGAAGCTTCAACTTCAATCAAGTTTATTTTATAAAGCCCTTTTTACATCAGCAGTTGTCACAAAGTGATTTTACAAAACACCCAGCCTGAAACCCAAAGGAGCAAGCAGCAACAGTGTTGATGCACAGTGGCTAGGCAAAACTCCCTAAAAGGGTCTGAAACTTAGGAAGAAACTTAGAGAGGAACCATGCTCTGAGGGGGTCAGTCTGTCCTGTGTTAAGTCCCAATTGTTTATGTTGCATTAGTTTATGTAGTGGAGGACAAGAGTCAGTCTGAAAAGCATGCTCAGATATCCTTTTGAATCCAAGGAATACTCTAACTTTCCTGGTGCCCTGTTGAACCTTAGAAGAATATGGGCCCTTGAACCACACCTTGGCACTGCCTGGCCTGAATGACTCGTAGCTGTCCTTGTCCAAAGTCTTCCTGGTTATGTTGCAGATCAAGTTGCTGCCTGATGATTGATTGTTGCTGTCCTTGTCCACCTGGTTATACAGCTGACTTGGATTCTGTTTAAGTACTCTGGACACAGACCACAGTCTTTTATTGACCAGCTTGGCATCTGAACAATGCAAACACATTGATGTGGCCCAAAAGTTCATGTACTCTTATAATCTTCACCTGGCTCAGCCAGAAGAGGACTGCCAACCCTCAGAGTCTGGTTCTTCTCTAGGTTTCTTCCTATATTTAGACCTACTAGGGAGTTTTTCCTAGCCACTGTGCATCAACTCTGTTGTTGCTTGCTCTTTGGGGTTTCAGGCTGGGTATCTGTAAAAGCACTTTGAGACAACTGCTGATGCAAAAAGGGCTTTATAAAATGAATTTGAAGTAAGGTAATTGTGTTAAAGTATGGCAAATTCTTAGATCTGTGTACAATGGGATCTTCCACAGCACAGGGTTTGAACTTATGTAAGCAACATAAGTATTTCCCCACATAAAACCAGTGTCACCTCACACTAATTGATTTTGAATTTCAGTGTTCTATTTTTTTCTAACTAAATAAAATGTAAAAGTACCATTTGTAACTCTGTTAGTCAGTTGGTATTGTGTTTTATAAATATTTTCTTATATTACATTGGAAAAAGTCTACATAATGTCCCTTTAATTATTCAACACTTTAAATAAGCTATGCCCTTCCCCACAGGGCTATGCCCTTCCCCACAGGGCTATGCCCTTCAATCAGTTTCAAGTTCAAAGAATGTTGTTTTTTGTTACCAGTGAACAATGTCTTTGTAGATTTTTATGTGTGCTTGGTATTATTGTCTTGCTGGCCATGTGCTACCCTTCTGGCAGAGGCATTCCATGTTTTTTGGGTTAAAGTTCATAGTGCTGTTGCAAATCAGTCTGACACTTGGATTGAAATCGAGACTATGGTCAGATGATAATAACAGCTCTATGGCCACTCACACCCGTGTAAGATTTGAAGTTAATATCATAGTGGAACAATTTTCACAGCAGCTAATAGCTTTGAAGCGTGAGGCTCAATGTAACCGCTGTTTTGGTCCCATGACTACCACATTGCAACAGCATGAAGCAAACCCGTGCAAATCTTTTGTATCCATTACACAGCTAAATGCTGGATATTGTGCATGTCTATTTGAGAGATAATCACACTAATCTCAACTTCTCAACTTTATTTTGGAAGGTTCAAATTAAATATTGCTTTTCACAGTTAAAAGACCTTAAAAATGTTAGACTTGAAAGAAAACATACTTATCTGAGAGATATCCAAATAAAACGGAACCGATTGTGACTCCAATGAAAAAGAATGTAGCAAGGGCCTGGTTTAATTTCTTGTTTTCACACACTAAATCCCACTGTAAAAAACAGCAACAAATAAACAGGCTTATAAATCAGAATTAAACCCAGTTCCACCAGTTTTCCACAAGCATCATAAACCCACATGCAACCGGGTCGTTCTCATTAATGACCAAAGCCAAACCAAGCTGTTCTGGTTAGGAATCCACAATCCATCAGAGATGCTAGAACAAAGCTGAAAAGGCAGCATAGTTTGATTTGGTTGGAACAGTGGTATGAAAAAATAGAGGAGGGCACCAACATCGACAATTCAATAGGGTATTGATATCCTTCAGATTGATTTGTGAGATATGCACACTGGCAAAATATTTTTAAACTTTGCGAGGGCATGCCAGAAAACTAAAAGTGCTCCAACCTGACCACTCAGCACAATTTTTCTGTACATTAGTCCCAGTCTAGATATAGATGAAAATAAATTACTACCAAAAGTGTTAGACAAGTTGCAGTTATTAATGCTAACATATATACAGTTGGACTAACAGTTGACCAGAGCATCTGACCAGAAACTATGCTATAACACATCTGCGCTGGAGTCCTGGGCTTAGGCTGCCAGACCATCCCAGGTCATTGTGGAAAGTGGTGTTCATAATGATCTTACCTGGGTGGCAGTGGTAGAGGTGAACTGGGAGCGGTCGTACACCCAGCCATCCTGGCATGGCACCGAAACGGATACATTGGTGTAGTTGGCATGGTCAAAGGTCAACGAAGTGTTAAAAGCCCTGCAGGAGCTGAAGGATCCATCGGCTTCGCGAGGCACTCTGAGGGCCAAGGCCTCGGGGTCAGCCAGGGTTTGGTGCTCATCTCCGGGTTTCCCGAGCGCACAGTGATGTGTAGGTACGCCTGAGAGGAAGTTGTGCAAAAGAAAGTGCAGGGGGAGGATGACCCGGGGCAAACAGAGCAAGTAGAGCACAAGAAACTGAAACTTGGAGAAGCCTCCTACTTGATCCAGGACCTCCTCAAACCTCATCCTGAGAGTTTGTGAGAGTGTTTGTGTAAAGCCAGATGACACAGTCGTCTTTTCTCCTCTCTCGTTTTTCTCTTTATATCACCCTTTCTTTCCACTGTCCTATATTCCTAAGAAGAGGCGTATCTCAACGCAGAGTACCCTACTGAAGGAAGGTTTTAGACAATGAGAACTGTGTCTGTGCAAATTGAGGCACATTAAAGTTCAAAGGTTTATTGGTCACGCATTGTATCAGAGATTGTGGTTGTAAAATGCTTGTGCCTCTTAAACAATGTAGTTGTTAAATATTATAATTCAATATAAAAGAAGAAAGGTCCACATTAGTACATTTACTACTTTATCAGGCCATACCATAAGCATGGCTGTACCAAAGCATGGCTGTGAAATAGCCCTTATAGAGATCCTGTTCACCAGAACGTCCCTCATGATCAGCAGTGTACAAATAAAAGCTGAACCAATGCATTAGCTCTGGCATGAGGACTAGACCCTGGCCTCTTGATTACATTAACTACATTTTATATAGCGTCTGCGTTTGCAATGCTTTTTGTAAAGCTTTTTTTCCTGGTGCAGTAGAAAAACAACAAGATTAAAGTTAAAATAGCAGTCAACTTGCTGCCTGATCACCAAGCCACAATATTGCCAACTCTCCAGGATCGTTGGCTTATTAGCGTACAAAACATGATTTCTCTTGTTCAATCGTTTTTATTCTTCCAAGTTCCGTTATTCATTAGTGTAAACAATAATGTATATGTTCTCACATCATGCATTTTTTTACTTACTTTTACTTTTTACAAAATGCCAATATAACTTTAGAAGTACACATCTCACAGTCTTGTGATAAATGTTGAGAGAGACCATCCCTTCGGACCAGCTCACATGCTTGCATGAGAAGAAGTGAAAGCGGGTTACTGAACATCCACATTTAAAGGGGAAATCCAGAGACCATTTGTTTCATTGCAATTTATCTCTGTCAATATGATATTGTCCTCTCACCTGGGAGATGACTTAAGAATTTGAATTCTAACAAACTAACAGCTGACAACTTAATCTTAAACCATATACACAGCTGTTTTTGATTTATTAAGCTGTTGAGCATATCTTGTCACCTGTTCCGGCAGGGAGCAAATTGTAGCACATCAGTAGCGTGAATAGCAGACAATACAAACGACACATAAAAAATACATACACTGTTCAAAAATGTAGGGGAACATGTAATCATCACAGTATAACACCAGGTCAAGTAAACTTCAGGGATTTTAATCTGTCCAGTTAGGAAGCATAAGTGATTGTGAATCAATGTCACCTGTTTTGGTGCAAATGAAATTGACAACAGGTGCACTGGAGAGGCATCAGCAAGACAACCTCCAAAAAGGGAATGGTTTTGCAGGTGGTGGCCACAGACAATTGCTCTCTCCTTATCCTTCCTGACTGATTCTTCTCTAGTTTTGCATTTTGCTAGTGTCCTTGTCACCACTGGTAGTATGAGGCGGTATCTGCAGCCCATTCAGATTGCACAGGTAGTCCAGCTCCTCCAGGATGGCACATCCATACGTGCTGTCGCAAGAAGTTTGCTGTGTCTCCCAGTAGTCTCAAGACCATGGAGGAGATACCAGGAGATGGGCCGTTACATGAGGAGAGCTGGACAGGGCCGTAGAAGGGTATCAACCCAGCAGAAGGACAAGTATCTGCTCCTTTGTGCGAGGAGGAACAAGAGGAGCGCTACCAGAGCCCTACAAAATGACCTCCAGCGGCCTACTGGTGTGCATGATTCTGACCAAACTGTCAGAAACAGATTCCATGAGGGTGTCATGTGGGCCCAGCGTCCTCTAGCGGGACATGTGCTCACAGCCCAGCACCGTGCAGCTTGACTGGCATTTGCCAGTGAACACCAGAATTGGCAGGTCTACCACTGGTGCCCCGTTCTCTTCACAGATGAGAGCAGGTTCACACTGAGCACGTGACAAATGTGAAAGAGTCTGGAGATGCCATGGTGAACGTTATGCAGCCTGCAACATCATCCAGCATGACCGGTTTGGCTTGAGTCAGTGATGGTCTGGGGTGGCATTTCCTTGGAAGGTCGCACAGACCTCCACGTGCTAGCCAACATTACCCTGACTGCTATTAGGTACCGGGATGAAATCCTCAGACCCATGTGTAGGCAGTTCCTGGATGACGAAGGCATTGATGCCATTGACTGGCCCTCACGTTCCCCAGACCTGAATCCAACTGTGTACCTCTGGTACGTTCTGACAGTTTGTCCAGGAGCTCACTGATGCTCTAATCCAGGTCTGGGAGGAGATCCACCAGGCCACCATTCGCCGTCTCATCAGGAGCATGCCCAGATGTTGTTAGGAGTGCATACAGGCACGCGGGGGCCATACACACTACTGACTCTCATGCGTTGCAGTGATGATATTCTCGCAAATTGGAACAGCCAGTGATTTCAATTGTTTACTTTGATTGTCAGTGTGAGTTTGAATCCAGCCCTCAATCGGTTGGTGATTTTGATTTCCACTGACCGTTGTTACGTAATTTTGTTCTCAACGAATTACACAATGTAGAGTATAGATTTTGATCTTTAATATATTTCCTTAATCCAGATCCGATGTGTGATTTACATGTTCCCTTCATTTTTTTGAGCAGTGTATATACGTTCAGGCGGTGCAGAGGCTATAACAATCAACTTGTTATAGCCACATAATCAACTTTATGAATCGCTTTTAGCAGAATGTTTAACTTTCAAATTACAGTGACTTAAAAAGACAGATACCAGGTCCGTGCAAAATAGGTGCCAGAGCAAACTTACCCAAAGTGAGCCATCGATTTTTCATACATTGTTGATACTAATTAATAGCCTCACATAGGCGGATCACTCAGTCTCACAATTAACAGCTACACAAATATTAGTCTGGTTGGGCTGAGTTTGTATAAAGTTTAGCACACTTTCATGAATATGGGTGTGGTCTAGGTGACTAACCCAAATGTATTTTTCCGGAATGTTAAGCAATGTTAAACCTAATGCTACCATTCTTTCATAAACATTGTTTCCATTTGCTGTCTTTGTCTTTTAGAATATTTTCTTTTATGTAAAGTTTGTTGTTGTGAATTATGGTGCTCTGGTACTACACTGCGTACCTAAAAAAAAGTAAGTGCAACAAATGAGTAACACAAAATGAAAATTAAATAACATTTCTGGCCTTTCAAAAATATTCAGTGACCAATATAGCCACCCTTCTTTTCGATAACTGCCATGAGCCTTGAATTGTCTTCCCTGACTGTAAATCTCACATTTGAGAAGGGTCCACAAGTTCTCAATAGGATTTAAGTCAGGTGAGAAAGGGAGCCAGGTCATTATTCAGGCATCTTTGAGGCCTTTGCTTGCTAGCCAAGCAGTGGAGTACTTGGATGCATGTGATGGAGCATTGTCCTGCATAAAGAACATGGCCTTCTTGAATGCTGAGGACTTCTTCCTGTACCACTGCTTGAAGAAAGTATATTCCAGAAACTGGCAGTAGGTATGGGAGTTGAGTTTCAGTCCATCTTCAACCCGAAAAAGTCCAACTACCTCATCCTTAATGATAGCAGCCCATACCAGGACCCCTCCTCCACCTTGCTGGTGCCTGACTCGAAGTGGTGCCCTATGTCCATTATTGATGGCCACAGGCCCATCCATCTGGTCCATCAAGAGTCACTCTCATTTCATCTGTGAATAAAACCTTTGAAAAATCTGTCTTCAGGTATTTCTTTGCCCAATCTATACGCCTCAACGTGTGAATCTTATTCAGAGGTGGTCTTCTTTCAGCCTCCTTGACCTTGGCCATGTCTCTGAGCATTTGACACCTTGTACTTCTGGACACTCCAGGTAGGTTGCAGTTCTGGAATATGGTGGCACTGGAGGATAATGGGTTCCAGGTAGCTTCACGTTTAATTCTTCTCAAGTCTTTTGCAGTTAATTTGCGTCTTTTCTTCTTCATGCATTTTTTGCACCCCAGTTGACTATTCGCAACAAAACGTTTGAGTGTCCGGTGGTCACGCCTCAATAGTTTAGCTATTTCAAGAGTGTTGCATCCGTCTGAAAGGCATTTTACAATTTGACTTTTCAGTGTCAGTTAAATCTCTTTTTTGGCCCATTTTACCTGAGGTCATGAAGCTGCCTAATAATCATGAACACCTTGATATAAGATGTTATTCACTGTTGTCACACCCTCCCTCATTACACAAATACATATCACCTGAAAATGATTCAATCCAATGAGCATTCAAGTTTATATGGTTTGGAGTTGGAAAATGTGCATAGAAATAATAATACGATCAGAATACTCACTTGCCTAATCATTGTGCACGCAGTGTACTTCCTGTGTGTTGTTGGTTTGAAGTTGATGGTCGATCCAATCACATTTGAGCTTTAATTTTCTCATCTCCTACTGAAAAAGATCCATGCCCAAATGGTTTAAATCCCAGCCCGACCAGACTGAATTTGGTACCGTATAGATTTTTATGAACCAAAACTAATAGAAGAATAGAAACTTTTACAGGGGGGTGAGGGTTTAGGGTAAATGTGCGTAGATTCTATATTTGTCATCAGGTGACATTCCTGTGCATGCGTATTCCGTGTATGTGGCACCGAAGTGGTCAACTAAAGGGAACTACAAACTGACACCCCTACCATACGAAAAGGATATTTAAATGTCATAACACAAAAAAAACTCTATTCTCATAAAGACATAAACATCAGCGCCTAGAGTTTGCTAAATGTCATTGGAACTTTTATTGGAACCAAGTCCTATTGTCATATTACACAAATAAAGCTGTTTTGCCACAATACCAGAAGTGGGTTTTGCATAAGATTGCGTAGATTACTTTATTAAATGTTCAAGGCTAGAAAAGAAAGACAAAAAATGTGCAGCGCTCAATGAAAGACACGGTGGATGCAACCAGTGGTAAAAGTCTAAAAGTGATCATAGCCTCCAAATACTTCATGGCTTTCCAATGATAGTTTGAGTTCACACTGCAACTGCTAACAAATACATCTGCTTTATGCTAGCAAGTGGCATCAAGATACTGTCCCACTTACACAGCAGCTGGATATAAACACATAAAGTGGATATAAAAAGTCTACACACCCCTGTTAAAATGCCAGGTTTTTGTGATGTAAAAGAATGAGACAAAGATAAATCATGAGAAGATTTTTTTCCACTTTTAATGTGACCTATAATGTGAACAATTCAATTGAAAAACAAACTGAAATCTTCGAGGGGGAAAAATGAAAAATAAAAACCTTACAATAACCTGGTTGCATAAGTGTGCACACCCTCTTATAACTGGGGATGTGGCTGTGTTCAGAATTAACCAATCACATGCAAACTCATCTTAAATAGAAGTCATTACACACCTGCTATCATTTAAAGTGACTCTGATTAATCACAAATAAAGTTCAGTTTTTCTAGTAGGATTCTCCTGACATTTTCTTAGTTACATCTCAGAGCAAAAGCCATGGTCCGCAGAGAGCTTCCAAAGGATCAGCGGGATCTCATTGTTGAAAGATATCAGTCAGGAGAAGGGTACAAAAGAATTTCCAAAGCATTAGATATACCATGGAACACAGTGAAGACAGTCATCATCAAGTGGAGAAAATATGGGACAACAGAGACATTACCAAGAACTGGAAAGCTGAAGATGAAGAGGACGTTCACCTTTCAGCACGACAACGACCCAAAGCACACATCCAAATCCACAAAAGCATGGCTTCACCAGAAGATGAACGTTTTGGAATGGCCCAGCCAGAGCCCAGACCTGAATCCAATTGAACATCTGTGGGGTGATCTGATGAGGGCTGTGCACAGGAGATGTCCTCGCAATCTGACAGATTTGGAGCGCTTTTGCAAAGAAGAGTGGGCAAATATTGCCACATCAAGATGTGTCATGCTAATAGACTCCTACCCAAAAAGACTGAGGGCTGTAATAAAATCAAAAGGCGCTTCAACAAGGTATTAGTTTAAGGGTGCGCACACTTATGCAACCAGGTTATTGTGAGTTTATTTTTTATTTTTCCCCCTCAAAGATTTGTTTTTCAATTGAATTGTTAATGTTATAGGTCACATTAAAGGTGGAAAAAGTTCTGACATGATTTATCTTAGTTTCATTCTTTTACATCACAAGAACCTGGCATTTTAACAGGGGTGTGTAGACTTTTTATATCCACTGTATACTAAACTTTGTGTTATCTTCAGTTTGGGTGTCACAAATATAAAATGGATATTAACTGCTGCCAGATTAACTAGCTTGTTAAATAGCTAAACAATGAAAATACAACAATAATTTAGCCATTCGCCTATACTGTACTTCGTCTGTACAAAAGTGTTTGTGATAGCCCTTCATCTGTATTAAATTAGATTCAACTTTATTGTCATTGAACAGTACGAGTACAGTACAACGAAATGCTGTTAGCATCTAACCAGAAGTGCAAATAGAAGAGGGCAGGAAATTTACAAATATTACGTATAGCGTATGTTACAAGTGGAATATATTGATGTGCAATGAAGGCAAATACAGTACAAATGGCAATTCTAAAAGTGCAATGAAGGCAAATAGCGGAGGGCAGAACATTTACAAGTACTAAGTATAATGTATGTACAAGTGGGAAATTAATAGTTGTGCGATGAAGCAAGTGCAAATGGCAATTCTGACTGTGCAATTGAGCAAATTGGAGGTGTAAGGTCGCATATGCAACTGAAATGCAGGGACAGCAGCAATCAGGTTCCCGATGTAGACATGAGCATGTAAAAACTGAAAAATGCAAGTACAAAGGCAATTCTAAATGTGCAGTGCAGGCAAATTGAAGGTACAAGGTACTTGTAACAACTGAAAACTTCCTTATCAGATTTTGCAAGGTCAGTGTCAGAGTCCAGAAGTACAAAGGGAGTAGTGCAACAAGGTCCCTGTGAGGCAGTACTAAACGGTGGGCAGGTGGGTTTGGTTAGTGCTGGGTCACAGAGTTCAGCAGGGTTACAGTAGATGGAAAAGAAACTGTTCCTGAGCCTGCTCATGCGGGAATGAAGAGACCTGTACCGCCTGCCTGATGGTAGGAGGGCAAACTGTTGGTGGCATGGATGTGAAGGTTCTCTCATGATGCCATGCGCCCTACCGCTTGCACTGGAGGTCTACGATGACTGGGAGCTGGGCACCAGTGATGTGCTGTGCAGTTTTCACCACCCATTGCTGTGCCCTTCATCTGTACTACTCCATGGAGGAGGAAAGATCCTCTGGCCACTTGCTAAGGATCAGGAAGCTCGGTAAGAAAATGGAACGTAGTGTTGCTGGTGTTGGAGTGTAGTCAAATCGGCCAGATCTCAAAGATTTCTACACCCAGACCTGAGTGGAGCTTAGATGAATCTGGACTAACACATTAAACTGAGCCAGTGACTGCCTCTTATGCAGTTGTGGCGGATCCTTGTGTGGTTGTGGCGGCTTCTGTCACCCTTGATGTAATATCTCATCCTGCATTAAGGACATCACTCAATATCAGGCAGATGCAAATGGGCATCAAATTGCAGGGAAAACTTGCTGCTCTGGACTATGCTGACCATTCAGAATCACAGTGTGGCTATTGTCAAAGACATTCTTACCTTACTGGTTAAGGTGAATACAATCTGATCTCCAGTACCCTTCAAACCTTGATCCATTCTGTATTTTAGGAATACTTTATATTCCACAGGAAAAACACTTTAGGAAACAATAGTTGATGCTTCTTTGCCTTAAGATTACCTGACGATATCTTTAATCACTTTCATATTTCATAGTTTGGGTTGCAACTGGCTTACAATGCATAAGGCTTAATTACACTTAATAACAGTTCCAATCAAATGCCTTGTCTGGTACAGACTAATTAATGTAAATTCTTTATACCACCCAAGTGGCCAGTCTAATCTTAGGCTAAAATGCAGCATAACATAAGAATTGCAATAAGCGCTGCGGGCAAAGGAATTAAAGGGATAGTCCGAACTAGATTCATATTTGGGTGATGCTCTACTTACCCTGAATGGTTCTTGAAGGCCAATGGAGTCATTTTCACCACAAGCCATTATTTGCCTCTGTCCCAGCCTGGAATTAGCATTTTTAGCATGGTTCAAATTCATGAATTGAAATCTCGTCCTGAGCTACAAAAGCTGCATTGCAAGCGGAAACCTTATGACTATACTAGTAAGTAAGTATACTACAACATACTGTATTTAAAATTAAATATAAGGCCTGTGAATTAGCTCAAAGCAGTGGTTCAAAAGTCAATTTTGCTAACTAACAAGCTCATGTGGTTTGTGGCTTATCAACACTGCTGGGGACATTTGTAGAGGTCTGTTCAAATTGGCTCAGTGTTTAGGGTGAATGAAGGGATGCTGGACATGATTACCTTACTCTGTTGCACTCTAGCTTGTAAGCTCAATTGGGGTTTTTGTCTGAAGAAAGTTCTTTCCTCCATAGGAAGCAGATTGGCTTGGAAAGATGTTTTTTATGAGGAAACGGTCCGATTGACTCCCCCAAGCCAGCAAGTTTCTACGCTGAGGCATTGGCTTAATCACATTTCCCAGCTTCAATTTAACTTAAGCATTAGTCTGTTCATATCAGATGTATCTCTACTTACAAAACCACAAGTCCAGAGTTTTACCCAGAGAAAAACAAAAGAGCATAACTCTGTGCCTGGATCGTGTCCCAAATTCTATGTCAACATTAAAATAATTGCACAACGCAGATTGAGGGATCAGCTCCTAGAGAGTTAACTGCAATCATGTGGTGTCATCTGGTGTAGCTAAAAGGAGAGCATGAAGAAACTAGAAGTAGACCATTGTAGGGATTATGTTTATATCCGGCAAAAAGTGTAGTAATGAAACGGGAGTCTTTCCACATGACCATGACTTTACTTTAGCTCTGTGCCCTGTAACTATAGGTGCATACAACCAATGCAAACACTCAACAAACGCTTTCCCTCATCCACCATTCAATTCATTGTCAGAACATTAAAGGCAGTTATCTCTCACTCAAAGTTAACCCTGTTTTTATCATGCATAAAAAACAGGCATGTGCTCACATTTTTAAACATAAGAGAAAAGACTAAATGTACAGGTCTTTGCAAGATAAAAAATAAAGATGTATTTTTCAAGAAATTACTATATTATATACAGTTCTTTGAAAAGTAAATATAATCAAACACCCAGAAAATATTATGATACAAAGCATGCCCATTGTCAGATGTTAACAAGGAGGCCAGAATTATTAGTTATGTATTTACTGAATATTGGCAGTAATCTACCCAGTTTGATATCCTTTATCCAAGACCACATATAATACAGACGACTGCCTTTAAACACATCTAAAGTTAATGTCCACATTTTGGCATGGTTTTGGCCTGTGAATTCTACAGGAATAGGGCCCACACACCCATCACCTCGAAGTTTCAGCAATGAAACTTATGAAATTTAACCCATAGACATTGCTGGTTATTGTGCTTCCAAACTTTGAACAGGTACAACAATCTTTGTGATAAACCATTAATTCAGAAGATTATATTTTTTTGATATGAAAAAAGGAAGGTAACAAAACCATTATACATTTTTCTTGACAAGCGATTACAAATCTTTCTAAATAATATTTCACCACACAGATTCAACATTTTAAAGCACTATATCCAGCAATGTCATCAAAATATCTATATTTTTATATGTATATAGGGATATATACACTCACTGGCCACTTCATTAGGTACACTTTGCTAGTACCGTGTTGGACCCCCTTTTGCCTTCATTACTGCCTTAAATCTTCGTGGCATAGATTCATCAAGGTTCCTGGAAACATTCCTCAGAAATGTTGGTCCATATTGACATTATAGCATCATGTAGTTGCTGCACATTTATCGGCTGTACATCCATGATGCGAATCTCCCATTCCACCACATCCCAAAGGTGCTATTGGATTGAGATCTGGTGACTGTGGAGGCCATTTACGTACAGTGAACTCATTGTCATGTTCAAGAAACCAGTTTGTGATGATGTGAGCTTTGTGACATGGCGCGTTATCCTGCTGGAAGTAGTCATGAGAAGATACACTGTGGTCATAAATGGATGGACTTCGTCAGCAACAATACTCAAGTAGGCTGTGGTCTTTAAACAATACTCAGTTGGTACTAAGGGGCCCAAAGTGTGCCAAGAAAATATCCCCCACACCATTACACCACCACCAGCAGCCTGAACCTTTGATACAAGGCAGGATGGATCCATGCTTTCATGTTGTTGCGCCATATTCTGACCCTACCATCTGAATGTTGCAGCAGGAATTGAAACTCACCAGATGTGGTCTTCCACTGCTGTAGCCCATCTACTATAAGTTCGATATGTTGTGTGTTCAGAGATGCTCTTCTGCATACCTTGGTTGTAACAAGTGGTTATTTGAGTTACTGTTGCCTTTCTATCAGCTCGAACCAGTCTGGCCATTCTCCTCTGACCTCTGCCATCAACAAGGCATTTTTGCCCAGAGAACTGCCGCTCACTGGATATTTTCTTTTTTTCTGACCATTCTCTGTAAATCCTAGAGATGGTTGTGCATGAAAATCCCAGCAGATCAGCACTTTCTGATACTCAAACCAGCCTGTCTGGCACCAACAACCATGCCACATTCATTTAAATCACCTTTCTTCCTCATTCTGATGCTTGGATTGAACTTCAGCAGATCGTCTTGACCATATCTACATGCCTAAATGCACTGAGTTGCTGACACGTGATTAGGTGATAAGATATTTGTATTGACGAGCAGTTGAAAAGGTGTATCTAATGAAGTGGCTGGTGAGTGTAAATTGCCTGTTTTACTTCCCAGACAAGAATCTTGGAATGTGTAGGCACAGTGTGTGAGCCCTACTTGGTTTGGATATCAGAACATTGGAAGTTTATGTACATACATTTCCTTACCATTATGCACCTGATCAAAAGTGTTTGTGATAACAGAATCATGCAGTGTGTACCGAAAACAATATTTTAGATGAAAATTGTATCATTGTGAGTTTTTGAGAAAGATTATAACTTCATTACAGAATGCTGAGAAACGATACACCTTGGCTTGCTAATGGATTGTGATGACCTACTCTGTTCTAAACTTATTTCTTGCATATAGGATGCAAATTCCACAAACATTAAAATATGGTAAACGTTTAGAAACCAAAGGAAAATGTATTCAATGCACCAGAGAACATCTTACGCATAGCACCATAGTAGCGTTGTTCCTTGTGACATTGGCTAAGTGTTTTTTGGCTGGAAGCTCATGGAGATTGTTCTGTATAATTTCTTAAAAGTTGCTGTCATTATCTAGTTAGTAGAGGAACATGATTAGGATCAAAGGAGGCTATTGTAAGGCCCTAAAAATTATGTGAAAACGCATCAGTCATAATTTGGGGTCAGTTTGTGGTTTTGTGGCATTGAGTGTCTCCGAGGAGAACAGAGATGCAAACACATTTCTTCCTTGGCAGCAAGTCTTTGTTCACTATCTTGCGGCAGCTATTTTGTCCCTTGTGCTTTGTTTTGGACCTGCAGATTTGGCTCGGACTCTGGCAGGCATAGTGGTGGACACCTGGTTAGGGGGATCCTGTGAGTTTGCACTTTGCATTGTTGTGGCGCTAGCATTAGTCCTTGGCTGGAGTGGGGGTGCAGTGGTGGGCCGGAGAGAGAGGGGCTGTCTGGTTGTATGGGGACGTTGAGGGGAGGGGCTCTCTGTCCTGCAGTGGGAGGTGCTAAGACTGCGTCGAGTGCCAAAGACGCAGCGCAAGGGCATTCTAGGGCTTCCGCAGGACTGGGCAGGGACGGCACTAGGCCGTGGGCAGGAGGGGGAAGAGGAGGAGCCAGTCTGCAAAGGTTTTGGTCGCATCTGGGTCGGGAGAGTGGTCAGTCTAATTTTCGGAACTTGAAGCCTGAAATGAGAATATGTGGAACAAGATGTAAACAAGATGTCCTTAAACCTTTAAGCGTTCATAATTTCAATTATTTTCACAAAGGTCACGACACCTATCAACATTTTCAACTTCATGTCATAACTGAAGAAATCAGACAGCCTTTCACTGAAATTTGATATTTACTGGTCCAAGGATGTGTTTTTACAAATGATAAAACATTTCTTTCCATGTACAATGGTAACCATTAGCCATGTATTGTTATAATAATATTATGTTGCATACATGATGTTATGAAGACTACTTACACATTACCAACTGTTGATGCAGCTCTAGAAATGCCAGATCCTGGCAACGTGAGAGGAGAGGGCACAGTGGCCACCAACCACCCTGAGGGCCTTTTGATGGGGGTGACAGGCCTGGGGATCCTGCTGTGCCACTCTCGCTGGCCTTGCTCCCCCGCAGGTTCAACATTGGCCTTCATACAGGAACTTCTCCTGACCAGGGACTCGTCCGAGGCATTGGTGTCCTCCTCAGAGCCAGTGTTGGACAGCGTCTCAGAGGCCTTTCCGTCACCAGAGGACAGCGAGGAGGACGTCCCAGAGGGAATCCTCATCAAGCACCCTTGCTGCTTCTGCACCACCAGACGCGCAAGTTCCAGTTGCCGGGCTCTCTTTCGTAGATGCGCCCGGACAGATAGCAAGGCTGAACGTTCTGAGTCTGTGTTCTCTTCAGACAGTAGAACCGGAATGCGGCTTTTGATCCTCAGCCTGAGGGTGGTAGGCGGTAATTCGGCTTTGGACTCAGCAACACCGTTGGTAGGCAATGGCCCCTTGTCATGATCACCAGAGAGAGTTTTCTGTTCCAGAAGGGGTGAAATTACTTCAGCAACAGGCTCCAAAGACTTGACAAACACCGGTGATGGGTGGTTGTCCAGTTTGCGGGATATAACACTGTCTGGGATCCATTCTGAGATTGAATGGACCTGGAGCTCTCCGGAAGGACTCTGGGTTTCCTCTTCCTGTTTCAAATGTCCATTCAGGCTAGGAGCATCTCCTTCTCGTGGTGAGACCTCCTGGATAACGGCAGAGAGGTTGCCACAGTCACTGCACTCCTTTACGTTCTGACTGCTGGAAGACATGACGTTAAAGTGTGAGGTCTCTGCTATGTGGACAAAGGTGCGCTCAACTTTGGTGAAGGGGGGAGATGCAGGGGCAATTGGGGTAGATGGCTTCAAGTCCGACCTCAGAGTGAATGAGAGACCCACAGGCTGTTCTAAGGGCTTTGGCAGGCTGGCGTCCTCCACCACGGGCCTATCGTTCCTAGGAGTAGTGGCAGGCTGCGCCCCCAGGTCAGCCTCCATTAGGGCGTGTTCACCCCCAGTGGATGGTGACTTTCGGGTATCTCCTGGAGAGAACAGAACCAGGGTCCTAGAACCGTCCTCCAAGTCAGGGTCGGCATCAGCAACTGATGCAGGTTCCCGGTGGCATCTCGGACCATCCTCAGCCATGAGTGTGTCAGGAGCTCCATCTTGGCTGTGCTCCGTGCTCTTCTGACTGGCCTCACTGTTTGAATCGCTCTTGGTTACATCATCATCCCGTGGACCATGGGGCTCTGGGACTTCGTTCTCTAAGGGCAGTGCCACCGCGAAAGTTCGTCGCTGAGGAAGGGTGCCGGTCAGTATGACGGTAAGAAAGTCTGCCCTCTTGACCTGGAGCTGGGGGAGGATATGGAAATACTCCTTTTCATTTGTCTGTCCTTTGATCCTGAAGTCAGGACATGGCTGAGATAGGCCGTTGTGCTCAGTCGGTGACATAATCACCTACAAATTCAATAAAATAAAATAATTACTGTAATAGTCGGCGCAAGGGGCATGCTGGAATTAAGGTCAAAGCAACAAATTGTTAACAACACACAATTTTCTGTATTTCTTTTCACAGGAAAATAAGTATAGTATAGTTTGTGTTAAAAGAGCAGTGGGACAAAGACTACTTGAGCAAAATAGGCCATAAACCACATTTTGCAGAAGATATAGTACGCTCAAACTATTTATCAACAGAAATATGTGCTTTATTTTGCGTCATAATTAAGTGTCCCGTATATCTGTCCTAGAGACATCCAACTGTCCCATATATCCAGATGTCCAGCGTAAAACTTAAATGAGCAAGCATAGATAGTAATGCTTCGGCAGTGTGCCCACATGGTTGGCTCAAATTAACTTAATAGTTTATGTACTGTATACTCAATAGCCTTTCTAAGACCAGTGGCATAATGTGAGTTATTCTGTGACACCATTTTGTACCCATACTGAGAATGAAGGGGTTTAGATTTCTATGGTCTGTTTACACAGACGTTCAGCTATTAAAAAACAGCATCTGATATACATTGATGTACAACAGAGAAAAAATTTGATTGTGTAATGTGAACAAATATTACACTTTCAATACATCCATAGCTTAATGAAGACAGAAATGAGGGACAAAAGTGTTTCCCCAAACCATTTAATTTAGTTTTGGTTTTACACAAGCTTTTTAAGATTGTCTAGATTACATACATTATTAGAAAAGGCACAAAAAAATGCATTGCAGAGTTTTTCCATTGAGAGCACGCAGTCCAATATCTTGTGATTTTCAAGTGTTTCCCTTCATAAAGATTTGACATATAGTATTGTATATACACACAAAAACCAACTATCTTGCATGCTACTATAGAGGAATTCAAAACCCAGTAAGCAAACTGTCAAAGGTTATGCATTTTAAAACAGTTTTTCTGTTAAAAACCCATATTTCTGACTTGTTTTGCACACTAGGAATGGAATAATTATTGAGTTGTATGTACAGTGTATATGTACATATGTTTTGTTGATTTACAAAAATTTTAAAATGCATGCTTTTTACCTGTAAATATTACAAGCAGACTGTACAATTGAATTGTGATTAAAAAAAAAAAAAGCTTGTACTGTTTATCTAAAAGACACTCACGGATCACGCCTGACAAATACTGCATACGATTGAACTCAGTACCTGTGTTTTTTTCATAATTGCATCAATCCTACTCCCATGAGCCCTCTGTTTTATAAAGAGCTGATGAATGTAGACAATGAAAAAATCAGTGTCTTTAAGTACAGAGATTTGTCAAGATGTTTTAAATGAATGTTTATTACTTTAAAAAACGTGTTAATGTATGTGAATATACTTGTGTGTTAAAATAGTGTTGGACATGGTACAACACTGAAATTGACATGATGTGCGAGACACCAAAAAAAGCAAATACATTTGGACAGTGAAAAAATTAATGTTGTTTTGGCTCTGTAATTTAGCACTTTGTATATGAAATTATACACTGATATTGGGGTGACAAATGCAGACTGTCAGCTTTAATTTGAGGGTATTTTCATCCATATTGGATTAACCATCTAGAAATAACAACACATTTTGCACAAAATAGTACCCCGATTTACAGGTTCCATTAGTATTTGGACGTTTGGTTCACAGCTGTCTCTCATCAGGCAGATGTATTTGCTTGCATCATTAGTGCATGCACAAGAAGGCTGTCAATAGCTATAGTAGTCGTGATGTTGATGACTGTTTGGTACATTAAGAAGAAAGCACTGGTTAGCTCTGCACTGGCAATGAGGTAAAAAAAAATCAACTCAAAAACCGAATGGTCTAATAATAGTAGTTCTCTTCAACTCCAGTTGTGACTAATCTGACTTAGCTTTACATCCAGCTCAATCAGGTGTGCAGATTTAGGTTGGAATGAAAACCTACAGGATGGTAGCTCTCCAGGACCAGGATTGAGCACCCCTGGTCTAATAAAATAACAGAAAGAACTTGTCGAGTACTGGAAAAAGGAAACATGGACAAATTAGAGCAATATTAAACAAGCAGCAAATAAATGGCAAGAGGAAAATGTTGGGAAAGAAAGGAACAGGCATTCCAAATTATCTGTGAAATAAGGTGAAGGGGTGTTATGTCTTGGGCATGTATGGTTGCCACTGAAACTGTCACTTCTTTGTTGACGATGTAATGGCTGATGACAGCAGAAGGATGAATTTTCACGTGTTAAGAAACATCTTGTCCACTTAGATACAACGGCCTCAAAAGTCATTGGACAACACTTCACCTTGCAGCAGAACAATACCCCAAACATACTGCTAGAGCAGTGTGCAGAGCCGAGAAGTGGAACTTGACTTAAATCTAACTGAGCATGTGTTTTGTTTGCCGATGACAAGACTGAAGGCAAAAATGCCCCAAAACAAACAGGAACTGAAGATAGTTGGAGTATATACCTGGAAGTGCATTACCAGGATAGACGCTTAGTGTCTGGTCAGTAGGTTACAGATTTCAGGCAGTCTTTGAATGGAAAGGATTTGCAACAGTGAATTTCTTTTGGTCCCCTGTAATTCATATACATTCACGGTTTATGGATGTTAATACCCTCAGATTAAAGCTGACAGTCAGCACTTTAAACTCTTTGTCACTGTTTCATTTCGAATCCAGTGTGCTGGAATACAGAGCCAAAACAACAAAACGTAATACTTATGGAGTAGTCGTTGCAGCTTGACGTAACCAATTCTTCTTTCACTCCAAATACATCAACTATATGATGCACTAAACCCTGTACATACAATATTATTTTTAGTGGTTTTGTGTGGCATTATGTACAGTACATATAGATGTATAACTCCACATACTGTATATCTTAAGGATGTTTCTGCCCCTGCAGCAAACACTGGACTACACAGCAATTTTTCTCAAAATAAATTTTGATCATGTCCTGTAGATATTACAGTAAAGGTCTCTTAACAGCTATTTAAACCCAGCTTTCTGGAACAAGCACATTTTAAGACTATGTAGGTTAGGATATGCAGAACATATGGATATGTTCATGTAAACAGACAATTTACTGCTAATAGGCATGTAACTTGTGTTCATCAGAACTTGTGTTCTGATAAATTACAATAAGCTGTGAATAACACCCTAGTTTTATCTAAATGAGTAAACTGAATATGGAACTCCATATTTGCTGGAAAATACTTATTTGATCCGTGAGTATCCCTTTACCAGTGATAATATACAAAAGACAGAAAAAACATTGCTAAATAGAGGTTTTTCCTTTTTTATAGATCATGCAAATACAGTTAGAAGTAAGAAAACGTTATTGTGTAATACAATTTCTCTGGAATTCGATGATTGAGTTATTTTCAGAGACAACGTTCGACATCCTGCTTTGATCAAGAATAATATGGCAAGTTTTGCAAAACTGTCAACGGAAAGTACTGCAACATAATCATATTTTAATAGCAGTTTTACATGTGTGCAAAATTATGTTTGGAGTTAGCAGCTACTTTAGTCCATACGGAACATTCACTGAGTAGTGCTCGGTACATGGAACAAAACGACTAGCAATGTCTTGCAGAAAATCGTTGAACCAAGCAGCGAGAACTAAATAAAAAATAAGCTCACAAAAAATATATTTTCAAATAAGGAACAAAGACAACATTCAGAGAAGGATGCTTGCTCACTTCTTAGTGCTGTAAAGGTCTTAAATGTGATGCTTGGCTAAAGTAAATGTTGTGCATATTTTTGATAAGGGTAGCCCTTCAAAGCATTCACCAAAGCAACCATAAAAATAAACATAAATATCCTGAATGAAAAGAAAAAATGAAAGGCTATACGTGGTTATGCCATTTCAGAAATAGTATCATTCCTCTTCATACCGGTTTCAGCAAAATAAGGAAGACAAGCCAAGAGTTGAATGATTATTACAGGAATTCCGAATAATAACAGCGGAAATGTTCAATAAATGTCCAGAAGGCATTTATTGAAAAAACCTTTAAGTGTAATAACATTAGCTTACATTGCAATGTAAAGACTGTCATGTTACAGTTCAAGTATTCTTAAACATAGGTGCAAATATATACAATTGCTTTCTACACTGTATACTTTTTTCACTTGGAAAATGGATACATCTACAGTGCATGCTCATTACACCCCAGCTGCTATCCACCTAAATGTCCCATACCTTATTATTTGGGAATGGAGTGGAAGTGGCATAAAATGAGTGTGGAGTGGACATAAGTGATCCTCTCCAAGTATCAACCTTTCTTAGTAACCCTTCTTCAAAATGGCATAACTCATTTGTTTCTCAATCATATCCTATTTATTGCGTTCCTCTTTTGCTTTAAATTCTACATGGGCCTAACAGTGCCCATGTTCTCCTTTTAAGTCCTTTATAAAGTGCAACAGTGAGGTACAGTGCTGAAGGGATAACGATGGAGAAAAAAGCAGTTTTTGCTAGAACAGTATTTGCTAATGGCTTACCTAGACAAAATGCATACTATGCCTTTAACCTAGTCTACGTTAATCCCTTGAAATCTGACTCATTCATCTGATAAATGCTCTGTCAGGCTACAATTCATAAAACAGTGAGCTGTGTACCAATACAAGTGACGGGCTGATATTTTTCCAAAGCATTCTACAGGGTAACAATTCAAATTAAATCTCTAGAAACACAAGACAATGAAAATATGTATTTTTGTTTGAAAATACGTATATTTGTTTGAAAATACATCTTTCAAATGATTTTGCTAAGTGTGAATTCTATGCAGCTTGAACTGCATGTGCCTGATATATTTTCAAACCAGTGTCTATCCTAGTTTCGCAGAACCTTAAACACAGATCCCGAATCTACCCAGTGTTGGCTGATCTGATCCAAAACAGCTTCTACCACAAGCAGGACAACCACAGCCTCTCAGGCTAGATAATGTACATTTTCCTCAGTGAGAATTCAGACAGAGCAGCCAGGACCAAACCTAGCCTTTTCGGGGTCCATATGTTTCATTTGTTTAAAGAGCCCCCAACCGTGCTGCAAACATTTTGGACGAGCTGCAAACCTCTTGACAGTGAATAGAAATACTTTTGTTTTAAAGTTAATTTCTTGATGCATACAGAAACATTTGCAGTTTTCTTAAATTTTAAAAGGTTGGCATCGGGCAAAGACAATAATCAATTTAGTAATATATTTACCTCAATTCTGCAAATTCTACAAATATGCAGTTTAAAACGGCAACATTTCTCTCCAACCCATGGGAAAATATGTCAAATGATTTACAAGTCTTATCATTCATAACAACCCTGATCAACACCTGATATATTCCACTACTGACTCTCAGTTGTAAGTTGAGATCCTGACTGATTAGGCTGGGAGCCCTAGGCACCCGCCTTTTTGCCCAGTGTTCTGGCCAGTCCTGATGGCAGCTTTGCTATCGATTCCAGATAGACAAAATCTACGGTGAGCTAAAAGTCTTAACCTGAACATCTTCCTGGGAAAGACCACAAGGTAACCTTTCACTGAAAACAGTACATTTTGCTATAAAACCTTTTCCATGACTCGGCTGTCAACCTTCATAACACTGTTATAAGAATAACATCTAGTAACATGCAATGACGCTTAACTGAACAAACAATTATCGTTGTTTATGGCAATTAACTGTACAGTTTCACCATTTTGTGCATCATATCACTCAAATCACCTTTCTGTGACAACATGTTCTAAACTGTCACAACATGTCATGACCACATGATTTCAACATAGGTGCAGATGGCACGTCATGCCACCAGTATGCATTATTTAATTTGCAATACCTCAAGCCACAGAAAAACATACTATAGACACACACTAACGCTATTGTTATTGTTAGTGGACACTGCCTTCAGGACTCCATTGTGGTCACAGACATAACGGAAATACACTACACTGAAGTCAATCAGGATTTGAAATGAAACATGACACTGAATATCAAAGACAGATAGCCTATCAGTTAAAGCATGTGAACAGTAACCAAAATGTTGATAGATTCCTCAAACCAGCATGGTGAAAAATCAGTTGTTCTGTCTAAGACAGTTAACTCAACTCCAATGGTCGTAGTTACGGTCATTAAAGGAATAGTTCAACCTAGATTCACATTTCGGGGAAATAACGCTTACCTTGCGTTGTTCTTGAAGACCCATGGAGTCATTTTTCACAACAAGCCATTATTCAACTTTCTCCCAGCTTAGCATTAGCATTATTAGCATTGTCCAAATTCATGAATTGAAACTGTACGTCCCAAAAAAACAAGAACTGCATTGGAAGCAGAAACCTGCTCTACAACACTTTTAATTAAGACTAGTGGTGTTATTTATCTCAAAGAACCATTTGATGTTGTATTCCTCAAAATAATGTTTTCATTTTTGCTAAATAAACACATTTTTCAACTGAACTGATACCTCCTGTGTTAACCTGTCAGTTTTGTTTGCAATGTAATCAATCTGCATTTTTGAAAGTTTCGTTGCAACTTTGTTGACCACCCGGAAAAACCACTTTGCATTTGCTAGCCACCGATGACATCATTGCCGAATAACAAAGCCTGAGTGTGGTGGCTACAGAAAATAGTTTGCATAGTGCCAGTTTGAAATCACCTAATTCCGCCAGCTGTTTTGTCAGTATGCGGTCAAAAAAATCAGTGTTAGTGCAACAGATTAATTAATTTAGTGTTTTTTTGAGTTACTTTCCGCTTGCAATGCAGCTTTTGTTTTTCGAGATGTACAGTTTAAATTAATGAATTTGGACAATGCTAATAATGCTAATTCCAGGCTATGGCAGTGGTGAATAATGGCTTTTTGTGAAAAATTACTATGGGCTTCAAGAATAACTCAGCGTAAGCATTATTTCACTCAAATATGAATCTTTAAAGTGGGATATTTGCAATGAGGCCCTTAATCTACTTTGCCAGCGTCCAATGAAGTCCTGGACTCAAGGTAAGTAGATAAACTCTTATACACTTCCCCAGAGTCACATTACCTATTAAATACAATTTCTATGTAACTGCATCGTCTGAAGTAAGATTTTGTTTGGGGAGTCAACATTAACTGCTAGTTTCTCAATTGTTCTAACTTTTACCAGACACTCTTATCCAGAGTGATTTACAATACTGAATGCATAAATGTTTTTTGTACTGCCCCCTGTAAGATTCAAACTCACAACGCTGGCTTGACAAGCACTCATGCTCTAACCGACGCAGCTAAACTTTAGATAGCACCTTCTTTTATACTGGATGCAGATATATAAAAATGGTATCTAAAACTTACTATGCCTGTGTGGAAGAATATATAAGCAATGCCAAAATTTGGCACTATCCCTTTATCATCAGCTACCATTAGAAGCCATAACTATTTTTACAATGCCTTATATATAGTAGGACCAGCGTTACAACAAAATTATAAGACATTATCTACACATGGGCAGTCTGCAATTGGTACATACAGCTTTGAACTTTTAAATTAATGAGATATAACCATTACAATATAGTAATAATCATTTCTCAACTGTCCTTGAAGACCAAGTGTGTTGAATTTAGGCAGTCACAGAATTTATTTGTGAACTACATGGATCAGGGAGGTGCTTAGTTGGAATAAAACTGTGCAGTACCTGGGGCACTCCAGGAACGGTGTTGCCTATATCTGCTGTATAGCCCCAAAACATGGTTAGACATGGTTAGTGTGATTTCACCAAAGGTCTATTCTTGCATTCATTTCTAGCACTCTATTATTAGTGTTTTTATTTTGTGAAGTCCAATTTGTGCAAGACGAGTCCTCTGAGTCACATCTCATTAAGACGCTCTGCTTCTTATTACACTGCTTGTTCAACCGGGAGAACCCATTCACCAACTACGACTGAGTTTGAAGATGCTAACATACCCCTAGAGCATTACGAGGCAAGGTGACATTGTTGGACACAATTCTGAGCCAATTTTCTTCGCCCATGCAAGGTGCAACAAGGGATTGAACTCCTGGCAATGACAAGGCTGTACTGCGAGGCAGTGACTATAGCACTACATTAATTGCTCCGTCTAGAAATCTGAAAGCAGTTATGTCCTCAGCTCCGTCCCTCAGATGTTAACCAACTGTAGATTGCCCCTTAAAGTGTTACCAAAAGCATTCCTTCACGTATACCCTTAAAATTATGCATTGCCAATATGACCTGCACTTAACAACAATCACTCAAGCCTTCGGCATGAATGGAAAAATACAAAAATGAAGAGTAACAGCCTTTAAGCAGTTCCAGAATTGTTATTTCTGCTTTTCACAGCTCCATGAAGAGATGAATGAAGAGACCTCAAGTTCACCCTTCCCCCAGTTTTTATTCAAACTGTACCCATTTTCGCGACACATGCAACACTGACATTGCAGGAAGCAGGCTTTTTAGAGTTTATTGCGTGAAATAATATTTTGCCGTCAGCACTTTTCTCTTCTTCCTACATTTTTATGTCCGAAACATTAAAGTTCTTTGAACTGGGTGTTTTAGTTCAGCATTATGTGTGTAAGAGAGAGAAAATATGTGTGTGTTTGTGTTCTAAACATCACATGGCTCTTTGGGTTACACATCTTTATGTGTTAACATGTGTATATGTTTATATATAATGGGTGTGTATGCTTATGCACGGATTCATTTTGGCTTTCTGAGTCCCCCTCCCTCAGCTTGCGTTTTTGTTCATGAGTTTGGCCAGCATTTGCTGAATTTGCGTGCGGGACACGTTCAGAACCGAATGCCTGCTCCGTGGGCTGCCTGGGCTCTGTAGGGGAGCATGGCGCCGGCGTGTGGAAGCGTTCATGTGGGCGGGACTGCTCTCGGCTGATCGGCTCCGCTGGATAAAGGATCCGCCGGGGTGCGGGTACTGCTCTGTCTCCAGTGTGGATGAAGAGAAGACATAGGAGGCCAGCCTCCGTAGCTGATTGGGCCTCGGGGGCTGCCTGTCATCCTCCAGCTACAGAAAAGACCAATCAGAAAACAGAAGGAGGGGCATTAGGGCAGAGAGGGGAGGGACAATCATGTCATGACAACAGCCTATTGACTTACAATAAATTGGGTCATGTTCCAAAACTCAAGAAATTACTCCTTTTCCTTATAACCTCTCCTCTTTCCTTATCAGAAAACTGAAAGAAGTAGATGGTTGCGAGTAACAGAGAACAGCTCTTGAAGAACAAATACACTTTTTTCCAACTTGATGTTACCTAGTTTCTCACCCTTAAATAATGTGTGCCTAGCGAAAATATAACCCATGGTTCAGTTTTCTTTGAAAATCAATTACAAACTTTTTTTAAATAGTTTTTTTCTGGAATTGTTATGCTTTATTTAGTGTAGGGCCAGCAGGGAAAGATATGGTAGAGAGTTTTTGTTGAAAGAGTAGTAGGCTGGATTAAAAGCCATGCTGCAGCAGTACATGTGCACTGGAGGCAGCTATGCATCTGGACCACCCTAGGACACACCATTGCATTACAACTTACTACCGCTAGCAAAAAAATCTACGTTTGTAGTGGGGGTGCATGATCTTTTTTATCTTAAAATCTTGTGAAATCAACAAAAGATTTGCTTTGACATTGCTAACTGGTGATTTGCTCGTACATGTTGTGGCTAGTGTCAGGTCCTGGCTATGAGGATGCCTCTAGGCATCTCTGCGCAGTTGCTTTTAGTTTTCCCCAATTAGAGACAGCTGAACATTGCTGCCTCCAATTGGGCACCCCATATTAGTTGAGTTTGTACACACCACTGTGTGGATCATTGTTTGTGCTTTGTGTCCTGTTTAAGTTGCGGTTTAGCGCTCCTTTGTTTTGCAAGCTACTATTAAAGGAATGTCTTGCCACCACTCTGTGCTTGTGTCCCGCAACTTCGACTGTGACAGCTAGAATAGTTTGAATTCAACCCACTGCACTTTTCAGGAAATTCTCTCCTCTCTCATCCCACTCTCAATAAAGCATAATGCCAACAAAAACACATCTTAAAGCTCCAGAAATGATTTGTACCACTATCTACTTTCAGGTAAACAAACTATGTAACATCAAGTTTAGAAAAGTACAATTCTTCTTAAACTATCCAGTTCCCTTCAGGTCGGCAGATAAGAGGTATGAAAGGTCACAAGGAAAGGGATCCATATAAAATGCTGGAACATATCTTGTCAAACAGCTCTTTGTCCCTGTGTGCATGCTTTGAGGGTTCACTGATGGCAGAGAAATAGGTTGGGTTCATCAACACAAGGTTAAGACAATGTGGGATTCCACCCAGAAGTGTTTACAAAAAAATCATGGAACCAGAGTTTTGCTAGTTTAAACCACATAAGCGTAGACATTGTGACTATTTGTCAAAATTGTAAAGCTTACAAACTATCTTTAGATATATTTTTATAACATGTAGATTAATAGAATGACAGTGAAGTAGTTATGCTATGTTTTGATTGCAAATGTTTGTACAGCTACCGCTTCCAGTCATTCCGAACAAGGAAGCTAATGCTTGTTGAATAGTGGGAAGTAATGGGGTATTAGAATCGTTCTTGTCTTAACCTTGTGTAGAACCTATAGGAAACAGGGAGAGGAACACTGTACTGTTAGTGCTACTTTAGCATTGCCATTACAGCAGAGGCTTTACAGTTCTTAAAAAAATAATTGAAAACAGTTTTCTACAAAACACTTAAGTAGGTTGCCAGATTGGAAGAAAATGAGAACAGGTTTTCCCATCTCATAGTCGAGGCACCGTACACACATTACCCAAAAATGCCGTTTAAAACACACATGTAATTTTGAAGCACATTAAACCTGGGAAAATGCCTCAGACAGAATCAGATTTCATTGCACAACATGTTGCTAAAAGTCTGGAGAATCACCAACGGATGAAGCAAAAACGATAACATAAAATATACATGGTCTCATCAAGCACACAACACACAAACACACGACAAATAAAAAAGGGGATAAATATGGCTATACAAAAAAAGGAGTTCGAAACAGAAACTCACTAAGAAAGAAACAAAACAACAGAAGTAAGGACTATCCTAAACTGTGCTTACCCCAAAACACCACTTTTTTTCTTCGCTTGTTGTTCCCATGGCACCCCTCGCCTTTTCTCTTCAGGTGTGTAAACTTGGCATACTGTACGTTTAAGCCATATGTTGAGCAAAGGCATCAGTTATGTCATGGAAGAGGACGCAGGGCAAAACAAAATGAGGATCCTTGATCATGTTCACGACAGCGAGGACCTCCGTACTAGGCACTTGTAGTGAAATCACAAATTATGTTGGTTATTAAAACCGACAGTCTGCTTGTGATGTTGGTATTTGATGTTTTTGTTTTTGATTTTACACAGCAAGGAAATACCACTGGCGAACAGAATGGGCAAATTCGTCATGTGGTTTGAAGGCCCCTTGTGGATGCAGGTTTTTATTCTAACCAAAGCCCTGAGCAAAACATATTTTTTAACATATCTTGTGGATATTATAGTCAGAATAGAATGTTTACAAAACATGTTGAAATTTGAGTAGAAATCTAATGTGAACTTGATCAGAACATACGCAAACCTGCATTATACAAGAGTCCTTCTGGACTGGTTTTTAATTGATGCAGTGCTAACTGACCCTACATTCACGTCTTATACTGTGTATTAACGAAACAATCTGTACGAATTATACTAGACAAGACATGTAAGTTAAAATAGAATAATAAACATTTCAATAGCTAAGCTAACTAGAACATTTTGTTACAATATAATTATTTTGTGATGTCAACTTGTGTTCCGATCATACATATTTAGTCATATTTTTAACCACTAGAAAACATCAAATGCTGTTGCTGTTTAGCTAGGTAGCTAATTCCGCTATGAAAATAAATCTGATTGAAACATTGTGACATCTCTAAAACAGAAATCCAATGACAACCTTGGTGCAGCAGTAGCTCTCCAAATTGGGCCACGACATGCCATATTGCGGCAGCATGGGGGATATTTACTGTTACAAAAAATTTGAAAGATTAATGACTACATCAAAATGACATTAGGGCTATTAAATGTATTTGGCATTGTATCTTATTTAAAAAACCTTAGACTGGTCAATATAACTGATTCTTCTGCAAATCAAAAATGTTTATTTTCTCTCTAATTTTTGTTTAAAACTGACACTACTTACAGGCAAAACTAACATTATTCGTCCGCCTGACAAGCAATCATAACGTGTAAACCATACACAAATGTCAATGTTTTGCAGTTTTATAACTACTAAAATGAATTACCAGATTTTTACTTCTTAGTACAATTATGATAAATGGGTAGCTGGTACAGGAACATCATGGGAATCAACCCAGGGGTATAGACAAATTACTGATGTTAGCTTGTTGAAAAAAAACAATCTAACATTAGTAATGTTAACAAGCTACCTTTTTAGAAAAACAAGTTTGTCTAGGTAAAATATATGTTTTGTAAATATTATGTAAAATTATGGGAACTGGGTTTGTTCTTCATTTTTCCATAAACATCAGTAGAAACATTACAGGAACCAAGTATGGATTTTCAAAGATGCAACCTTTTACATTTTCTTCCAGGCTGAGCCACTCCAGTCAGAGGAAATTATTCTGGAAAATAAGACAGTGATTTGTTTTGTTCTGAGTAGCATCTCTGGTATGTCATTAGACGCCATCAAACTTAAAGGGAGGAAATACTGTCAGTCATCAAGGGGAACAAACTGACTGCAGGTGTCAGCTGACTGATCTACCAAAGTCACCAAGCTTCAGATATTACGCCTCATAATTATTTAGATATCAGTCAGTCCCAATTTAACCACAATACAATGCATCCTCTTGAACCCATCCATTATTGCAACAAAGCACCTAGTATGTTTTAATGCAGTTTAAACTCAATGACTACTTCAGCAAGAGTGGCTGGAGATTTGTGATCAAGTCTATTTGTCAACTACAATTCATACAAGCGTGCTTTGAAAATACTGTGTATGCTACATAAAATGTGTATAGGTTGGTAAGTCTGAAATGAAGAGAATGCAGAGGATTGGTTGAAAATATATCATACTAACATATTTTAAGATGTTATGGTCAGTGTGTTTTAGTAATTAAATATTTGTAATCTGATTTTGCAAACCATCTTTTTCCCTAGTTGTTGGTGTGGCCATAAACCTATACCTGTATCTGGTTTTAATCTGATTATCTGACCTTACTTCAACAAGAAACCATATTTTATTGAACATAAAAATGTTTGTGTAAGTATGCTAGTAAAAAATATACATATATAAAAGATATATGCATAAAAACAACATATTTCTTATCCCTTGGAGGTGAAAAAATGTGTGCTCAGTTTATCTCCAAATTAAAAACGAAATTTGAAAAGGCATCCTTCCAATGCAACATTCCATTGCAATTCTGGCAAAACCAGATAATGAGTGATAACTTCACCATTGTTTATATAGAGGTATCTTGAATTAATCACGCATATTTTCAACTGACTGAACTTGAAACCTCAGTGACTGCTGACTGACATTTGGGAATGATGCTAAATGATCTGTTGTAATCACCAATGTTTCATTCACCTGAAGCTGGGTCATATTTTAACCTTTCATTATCACCCAAAGAGAAACACACTGAAATAGGGTCATCCTTTTACCAGTAAAGTGTCACAGCTAAACAATTCTGCAACAGACAAACTTAGACCACATGAAAATGCAATACTGTTAAAACAGCAGGTTTTTTTTTAGAATTTATGTAAATCATTAGTTTAATTTGAATTTCCTGCAGTGCAGGAAAATACTCTGTCATGATCAAAAGATTGTGTTGTGGTGCCCTCAAGTGTTGGAGTACAATTATTACATCACAGGGTTGATGCAGAGAAATTAAAATTAAACAATGCTACTAAAAATAAACAGTGCTACAGTAGTACTGAAGCACATTACAAGCAATGTATGACACATTCATATGCATTGCAAACATTCACAAGTATACTGTTTTCTTGTCAGCATGCAAAGTTCATGTAAATCAGAGTTCTCCATATTTGGTTTCCAGTTCTTATTTTATCATGGTCCTTATTTGGGATCTCAATGAATTCAATCAGGTATGTCACTGTTGGGAGGAATGCGAAGCCTTAGCATTATGACTCCGTGGAGTGTAAGTGATCATAGCTTTGTATTTGTATCACACGTGATTGGCTGCTTCTTAAAAGTTAGCTGTGTAGAAAACTGTATTTCACAGTAGAACTTCAACATAAAATAATTATAATAAAACCTATATAATTTCAGGGAGAAGTATATGCATGATTTCATTGGGAGAATTACTACAATAGGTATGTTAACTAACATCAATTGTCAACCAAAATATGCTGAATGTTTTTCATCAAAAGACTTGAACATTGCTTATATTATACAGCTCTGGAAAAAATTAAGAGTCCACTGCACCTTTTTCTTTCCTTTCCAAAAAAGTTGAAAAGGAAAATTTTGAGTGAGGAACAGAAGTGTTCAATTTGCAGTGGTCTCTTAATTTTAACCCTTCTGTTCCTCACTCAAAACCTTCCTTTTTGACTTTTTTGGAAAGGAAAGAAAATGGTGCAGTGGTCTCTTAATGTCTTCCGGAGCTGTGTGTGTGTGTATGTGTATGTGTATATATATATATATATATATATGCCATTTCGCTGATGCTTTCCTCCACAGTGTTTTACAGACTTGCTTACATAGGATATATGGGTGATCCCGGGAATCGAACCCACTATTCTGCACACCCCATACCAACGGAGCCAAAGAGGACCATATATGATTTGAGGTAACCGGTAACTTAGTCACACGTGGTGGCAGTGGCCAAGTATGTTTTTTGTACACTGATGGGAAGGACATGGGTTCAGTATGTAGAAAACATTAGAAAATGTGAGACACCATCAGGTCCTATTTGTTTTCTGTTGCAAAATGTTTACTCTACCTAGTGTCATGCTAAACATGAGCCAGCTATCCGGATGCTTGTTACATAATTACATCCCTAATACAGGCATTGAATACAGAATTCAGTCTGGATATGGACTGGCCTGTCCTAAGTCCAGTCTCATTTTTTCTGCCTGAAATTATTCTTTCGGAATCGTTAAGAGGAACTACTCCAATTTTTTTTACATTTATTTTATAGATGGAAACTACCCATCCCATCACTACACCCTAAAAGTATCAGCAGTTCAATGTTCATATGTAAGGCAGCATCTGATCTGATTCTGATTAAGCGACGTCTTCCATTCACACCGTAGCATTGCAAAAACAATGATCAAAACTAAAAGTCATGGGCAAAATCAAACTGATGAAAAGGAACGATTTGGGGCCTACTGACACAGAAAAACGTGGTAGCACTTTACTTGAGCACCAAAAGACAAGTGTATTTCCTCAGGCATAAGCTGATGTCATGCCAATAATAAAGTGAATGACAATGACAACTTCGTCAGGTGGGCTCAGGTGAAGTGTTCTAGGAAAAATGGTGCTCCCACCCCTCTCTGCAAAATTCTTACTGAGAATTCTGGAAAAACAGGAAATTACGGGGAAATTATTAGAATCGAGCGACCTTAACCCTATTCCCATGTTTAGCGATGCATGTTAATGGACATCCAAACCAGAGAGGGCACTGCACAGCTCATCTTTACATCATCTGGATAGATTAACAACAGCACCTAATGCTTAAGGTGGGTCTCATCCATATTGTGTAAAGATCTGTCGCGCATTGCGGCAGGCAATCCAGCTCTGTGCCGACGGCCATGAACATGCAAGGAGAGGAGCTTTCCTCTGCCAATAGGCCGGCCTGGTCTCTTACCGGTCTTTGGGGTCCAATGGGCTCTGAGACCCTTCTCGGGGGGCGGCCCGATGGGAGGGAGTGACAGGGTGACATTGCAGGGCTTCCACCACTTCGTCTGGAGGCTTCCTCCTCGGTGAGCGTGAGCAACCCCCGACTGCTGTGGGTTGTGTGATTTGTCTTGGGCCGCACCACCATCTCTGTCCAAAGACAGAACAAAGGTATTATTTGGGAAACCCGAACCCATTTCCACTTATGGAACTATGATTAGTTGAGCCTAACATTGTTTGCTTGAATGTTTTGATTTCCACACTGTCCTTTTTTGTATCTGTGGTAGATGGATAACCAGGTCAGCTTGTATCTCACTTGTTTGTATCTCATATATCTTAAAACACCATGTAACTTTTGTGTAGTAAATTTTGTGTATTCTTTCCCTAAATTCTGTCTACCACAAGGAGCACAACTACACTAATTGAATTCTGAGTATATGTACATTTACTAAGCAATTAAAGGTGATTCTGATTCTCAGGACAAATGCATTTGCTGGGATGTGTAGTATTTGCCATTTAAAGTCAAACATCCCACAATGTTTAATGTCAGAGACGAGCATCACGGTCAACTCAGCTGAACACTAGAATATTGATGCCTTAGAATTTAAAGATGCAGTCCGGGACATTTGCAAATAAAAAACTTAAAAATCCCACTTTGGGCTATGTGTCTAAAATGTTCTTTACATATGCAGAATCTATAAGTGGAATCCCTATCACACCACGGTCAGCTTCGTAATTCCATGTTTGAAAGAAAGTGGTTTCGATTATGGGGCGCAGATAGAACACAGTACACATTTTGGGATCCGTTCTGGATCAACATCGGCACTTTTACAACCAGTGGCCAAAAATCCCGAAATGCATATTAAAAAAAGTGGAACCAAATAGACCAGAACAGGTGGTATAAGGTGGTCCATTGGTCTGTGATGCTGTCTAAGATGCACATGTAACCTCTGTAGCAGGAGTTTGAATCCGGCCCACTGCTCTTTCAGCAGAAACTCTCTCTGTCTTTCCCAACTGTCTTTATCAATAAAAGCTGAAATTCTTGAAAAATATATGTAAAAACTGTTATAAAAAACTAAAGAAAATGAAAGGTCATTCAATGTTAAATAGAACCTCTGAGCCCACCTCCCCGCAGCCTCCTCCTCTCCTCCCCGTCCTCCAGTGGCCTCAGCTCCTCCGGCTCCTCATCTGTGGTGCCCGAGGTGGTGGGCTGGAAGTCCCGCAGTTCCGTCTCCTTGTCGATGATCACCCATTCTTTGCTGTCGAAGTCCTCCTCTTCTGCCAGCGGTACCGACCGGATAAATGCGTTACTGTGGGCCTCTTGGTCCACGGACGCCACCGAGCCGTCGCCATGGCGCCCGCGCTGCAGGCCGCCCTCCACCGACAGCATCATGGCAGGTTGGGATGAGTAGACATGGCGTGACGGGGAGCCTAGGATGTCCATGCGGGACCTGATACTGAGGCACATGCACAGAAATACACACAGACACATTTACTTAGCTATCTAAAAGGGATGTCAAAGTCGATTGCCCTTATAAAAATCATATTTTTACTGATCCTCTTACCCTAATCTTAACCTCAATTTTTATGCCTAAACTTAACCTTATCCTAACTCCTAACATTAACCCGCATCCTAATTGTACCTTTTGCCTAAAACCTAACACTTTAAAACCAAAAATTATTTTTCAAAATATCCCCATGTATCCGGAGATTTTCCTGCATATACAACTCAAAGGCGGCCGCCTTCCCAAAATCTCTCACAGCCTCTGTGTCGGCAGAGTAAAACATAATTTTTGCACTCATACGCTAAATAGCCTACCAGCAGAGGCGTTGCTAGGATCACAATACATTCGGGGCTTAGCCCCCCCCCCCTCACATCTACATTGTCATAATGCGCAATCAAAATTAGAGATTAATAGATCAGGGGCTATGTTTGTATTATTATACTTTTGGGTCAGTTTGAGATCTGGGGCTATTCATAAAAGATCCGGGGCTATAGCCCCGGAAGCCCAGGCCTATAGCCCCGGAAGCCCAGGCCTAACGACGCCACTGCCTACCAGCGATATACTGCAGCGAATGTGACCAAAGGAGGAAACGTTTTCATATTGGCTGGGAGATGGGTGGGTTTCCCCGCTAATTGGGCTATTTTTAATGGGCTTGGGCGGGTCGATTTCTATACAACAAATAGGGTTGTATAGAAAATGTAGAGTTTGCGCAGATTACACGGTTTACTGTCAGTGATCTGGCAACCTTGCATACAGGACTTCATCTGTCCTGGCGTCATGGAGATGAGTAACATCGGAAAAACAAGTGTAATCTAGTTTTCTTTTACACCCAAGCATGTCAAAATATTTGAATAGCACTTAATAATGCCTAAACTACATCCAATCCGCATAACATTTGTTAACGTTTCAGATGACGTCTAGTCGAATCACAGATTTTTTTCAACAGAGTTCGTGAGACAGACAAAGATGACTGGTGAAAATACAATTAGATTAAGGTATGTAGGCTACTGTCCCCAACAACATTTTGTATGCAATATACAGTGTAAAAATAAACAATTAACATATTTAAGTCACTAACAATATAAATATATGAACGCGAAAACGCTTGATGAGCGCAAGCAGCATAGCCAATAGCCTACTGCTGAAGGAAGTCGAGAGCGGGGAATAAATGATTTGGCGTCAAGGCAAGGATGGAGGAAAAAACAACACAACAAGGCTGTAATATATAGGCCTACAGCTCTGATGTGTTTTTAATGCAAGTCAAATGAACAAGAATATAGTATAACAACGAAAATAGACAAAAAATAATATTGACTATGATTAATTATAAAGCTTGATGAGTGAATTCATATTTTTTATGTGATTCCTAGAGCTTCTAATAAACGTAGTTTGGATGCTCAATGGCAAAATGTTTTCAGGTTGCTCAGACAGAATGAAGAGGGAATGATATGCTCTTTATGCTAGAAGCATTGTGGAGCCAATGTGTTTGGGGGCTTAGAGAAACTATAGGCTGGATGCACTTAAATCCAATAAAATGTCTACTAGTACTGGACAGGCAGAGGAGAACAAAAAAAACAATGGTAAAATCCTACATATATAAAACAAAAAACAAAAAATATCAAATATGTAACATGTTAATATGTGAAGAATAGATTTATTGCTTGTTTTTTGGTTGCTATTTTTTTAGGGAGGACATCATAGTGTGCATTAGCTGCTCAAGTGTATGGACAACAGGGCAGATTTAACACTATCATAGTTTTCTTTTTCAAGTGACCAGATATTATATAAAGTATATCACAGAGGGGCGACCGGTAGAGCGCATGGTAGCAGGGGTTGGGATACCACCTTTGACTAATTTTCAGCCAGGAAAAACCCTGATGAATCACATTTTTCTGATTCAACTACAGTCTGGGGATGTTTTTGTCCATGTTTATATAACGCACAGACAAACACATGACTACTGTATATATCAGCAGTTAGCAGTTTCACAGACCCGAACCCAAGAGGCTTTCCTGAACTGCCTGGGCTGAACTTCCTGGGCTGGGCTTTACACTAAAAGCTAGTACCTTTGGCCATAGCCATCGATGGCCCGCCCTTCGGCGGCTGACATGCGGTCTGACTCAGGGCTGTTGATGCGGCGGTACCGGAGCGAGCGCATCTGGCCACTGGGGGACTCAGGCGCCAGTCCTGCCCGGCATGGGGACAGGGGACAGGCCCCTCTGCTGGGTTCATCCCCCTCCTGGAGGCCCTGCAGACACAGGGTGGAAGGGAAAGGAGATTACAACGTTAGAAAAATGCAGTCCAGCCTACAGTACATCATACATTTTACATCCATTTTAGCAGAGCAATTTATGGTTATTGCATTCGTCTTAAGATAGATATTAGGGACAAGCACAGAATCCAGTGATAGTACTGTAACAACCCCTTACTTACAGAAGTAGCTATCAGCTAAGTCAGTGCTAGAAGTAAATAAATGAGGTTAAATTTAATAATAATAAAAATTGCAAGCATTAAGGTGTGCCTTCCAAGTTTTGTTGTGTTTTTTTGTCTGTTCTTCTGTCTTCCTGTCTGTCTGTCTGTCTGTCTGTCTATCAGTCCATCCCTCTATCTATCATCCTCCGCAAATCTTACCAATCCATCCATCATCATCCATCCCATATTTAGTCATTCAAGTCCATCTATTGCTTATATCAAAGACATGTAGTTTAAACGCTACTCTGATCAGCAAAACCTGTCATTATAGCCACACCAGTTTACTAGATCTACTAGATTAGAACAGCACACTTCCCCATGGCAAGCGATGCCATCATTTTGGTGAGCAGGCAGATCACTAGTAAGGCCACCTCCACTTCCCACTTCTCCTCGCCCCAGCTCCTCCCCCAACCTCCTTTCTGTCCCCCTCTGCCTCCCACCCACCTTGCTCAGGCTGATCCGGAGTTTATTGCGGTTGAAGTCAGTGTCCTCCCAGCCCTCACCCTCAGCGGGTGTCTGGACTCCTCCCCCCTCGCCTCCCTGGCGGCTTCCGGCTGGAGGTGGGGCTGGAGGAGCGTTCTCCTGGTTGCTGAGGTGCTGGTCTTGAAGCACATCACCCGTGTTGTCCCTCTGGAGGTCTCCGGGGTTCGGGGTGTTTAGGGCTCTGGGGAGAGAGGATCAGAGGGAGTTCTGGTTCTATCAGTTTATTAGAGCAGGGGCCTGATGATACTTTAAGAATGCATAGAAAAGACGTATGCAATTAATCAAAACAAATGCCTCAAAATGTATGTACAGTATCTCACAAAAGTGAGTACACCCCTCACATTTTTGCAAATATTTGATTATATCTTTTCGTGTGACAACACTGAAGAAATGACACTTTGCTACAATGTAAAGTAGTGAGTGTACAGCTTGTATAACAGTATATACTGTCCCCTCAAAATAACTCAACACACAGCCATTAATGTCTAAACTGCTGGTAACAAAAGTGAGTACACCCCTAAGCGAAAATGTCCAAATTGGGCCCAATTAGCCATTTTCCCTCCCCGGTGTCATGTGACTCGTTAGTGTTACAAGGTCTCAGGTGTGAATGGGGAGCAGGTGTGTTAAATTTGGTGTTATCGCTCTCACACTCCCTCATACCAGTCACTGGAAGTTCAACATGGCACCTCATGGCAAAGAACTCTCTGAGGATCTGAAAAAAAGAATTGTTGCTCTACATAAAGATGGCCTAGGTTATAAGAAGATTGCCAAGACCCTGAAAGTGAGCTGCAGCACTGTGGCCAAGACCATACAGCGGTTTAACAGGACAAGTTCCACTCAGAACAGGCCTCGCCATGGTGGACCAAAGAAGTTGAGTGCACGTGCTCAGCGTCATATCCAGGGGTTGTCTTTGGGAAATAGACGTATGAGTACTGCCAGCATTGCTGCAGAGCTTGAAGGGGTGGGGGGTAAGCCTGTCAGTGCTCAGACCATACGCAGCACACTGCATCAAATTGGTCTGCATGGCTGTCGTCCCAGAAGGAAGCCTCTTCTAAAGATGCTGCACAAGAAAGCCCGCAAACAGTTTGCTGAAGACAAGCAGACTAAGGACATGGATTACTGGAACCATGTCCTGTGGTCTGATGAGATCAAGATAAACTTATTTGGTTCAGATGGTGTCAAGTGTGTGTGGCGGCAACCAGGTGAGGAGTACAAAGACAAGTGTGTCTTGTCTATAGTCAAGCATGGTGATGGGAGTGTCATGGTCTGGTGCTGCATGAGTGCTGCCAGCACTGTGGAGCTACAGTTCATTGAGGGAACCATGAATGCCAACATGTACTGTGACATACTGAAGCAGAGCATGATCCCCTCCCTTCAGAGACTGGGCCGCAGGGCAGTATTCCAACATGATAATGACCCCAAACACACATCCAAGAAGACCACTGCCTTGCTAAAGAAGCTGAGGGTAAAGGTGATGGACTGGCGTGTCTCCAGACCTAAACCCTATTGAGCATCTGTGGGGCATCCTCAAATGGAAGGTGGAAGTGTGCAAGGTCTCTAACATCCACCAGCTCCGTGATGTCGTCATGGAGGAGTGGAGGATTCCAGTGGCAACCTGTGAAGCTCTGGTGAACTCCATGCCCAAGAGGGTTAAGGCAGTGCTGGAAAATAATGGTGGCCACACAAAATATTGACACTTTGGGCCCAATTTGGACATTTTCACTTAGAGGTGTACTCACTTTTGGTGCCAGCGGTTTAGACATTAATGGCTGTGTGTTGAGTTATTTTGAGGGGACAGCAAATTTACACTGTTATACAAGCTGTACACTCACTATTTTACATTGTAGCAAAGTGTCATTTCTTCAGTGTTGTCACACGAAAAGATATAATGAAATATTTGCAATAATGTGAGGGGTGTACTCACTTTTGTGAGATACTGTAACACCTGTACATAATTACATGTTTTCTTGCTGTGAAGTACACCCAGCCCAACTCCATCCCAAAATGCTTTTGGAATTATGAATGCAACCCTCGAAGTTCAATAAACGTCTATTTACATATTAATTTATTCGGTTGCACATTATCTGGAAACAGGAATATGGAATACATTTTTACAGCCCTATTTATTACTATAATGCGTTGAGTGTGGGACAAGCATTACAGTAGCAACCCTGAGGAGTGACAGCAGCATAGGTGGATACAAAGCCTGTTATATCTCTTTGTTCATTTCGAGGCTCAGTCTGTGTTCCCGAAGCACACACTATTTTCTATTGCACTACTATTGATGAGAGCCCAATGGGTTAAAGTGCACTATGTAGGAAATAAGGTACCATTTGGGTCAAAGACCAAAAAACACTACTGATGTCTCTGGAGATAAGGAGGCCATTTTTGTGGGGAAGTCTTGCAGCTGTGTGTGGTGTCTCAAAGTGCATGTGTGTGTCTAGGTGGGCTGAAGGATAAAGAGCCTCAAACAAGATAGTCATCCGAGAGAGAGACAGACAAAGAGACATAGAAAAAGACAGAGGGTGTCAGACAGAGATAGACAAAAACGGACAGAATGACACACAGAGAAAAACCGACAGAGAATGACAGAGATTGACAGATTGATTCACAGCCATTTTTGCTCAACTATAAAGGGGGCCAATAATTCTGGATGGCACTATACTGGATATATAAAATAGTAATTATATTAGGGTCCTTACCCAACCGTGGTGGGGGCGGGACGTTGGTTGTGCTGTTGTTGGTTGGCTGCACCAGGGGACTGGGTGGAGTCTGTCCCTCCTTTCTCCCAGTCAAACGGCTCGTTCTCCGTGATGATGCGTTCTTTCATGCTGGTCTCAAACACCGACATCAGCAGCTGAGAAAGGCGTGGAAAATGTTTTACTTTAGTTATGTAACAAATGGCAACCTCTTCTTTAGCTGGCCAAAGAAAAAAACTTCAAATGAGACCTTCTATTCAAAGTAGCGAGAAAAGGAGGGCCATTAAATATTCAAATTTCTTATTGGAAATAGCACAGGGAGATCATGGAAGCATAGATTAAGTCAATATATCTGTTTGTGTGTGGTAGGACATTATAACTTGTTGTTCTGTACAGACTTTGGATGGTACCTGATAATCTGGTTTGGTGTAGTAGTCAAGGCCCAATACATGGTCGAGGAATATATGGAACTCTGAAGGCATGTGTTTCAGCAGCATCCGATGGTCATATCGCTCTTTTATCTGCCCAACTTGTTCCTGCACACAACATATTTAAACATTTTGTTTTTTAACTGTATTGCAATTCATAGAAATATGAAATTCAGAGACTATTCCAAATCAATGTGTTCTCTTTTGCCCCTCCCATGTTCACTTGCACCTGTGCCTAAACTGTGGGTCATAAAAATGTGTCCAGAGATCAGTATCTGATCTAATATGGATATCAGGAATAATAGACATATCAAAGAAAACACAGAAGTTATCAGATAAGGCAAGGTCAATCACAGCAACATTTGAGATATTAAGACCTATAGTAATAACTAGATTCAGGGTGTGTCCTTGATTATGCATGGACCCTTTCACATGCTGAGACAGTCCAAAAGTGTCTAAAGTGGTATAGTGTTCTTTGGCACTACTGTCGCTGACATGATCCACATACATTTTAAAATCATCTGTTATACTTAGACAGTCATAGGCAGAGCAAATAATGGACAGTAGTCCTCACATAAACTTGCAGTCTTTTGGTGGCTTGTAAATGGTCAATAGCAGAACACAGTGCATTCCAATATAGCTGATATATTATGCACCAAAAAATCTCCAAATGATAACTGTTTACACTGATATCTGTCACTAAATAAGGCAGCTATTCCACCCCTTTTCCTGTCAGCTCTAACAGCATTTATTACATTATAATTTGGGTGGGCGGTCACCAAAACAGCATTCTATCGTCTTAAAAATATAGCCAGAATCAAGGGCTTGGTGTCCCAAAAAGACCAAGAGAAGCTTATCCATGCATTTATCTCTAGTAGGGTTGACTACTGTAATGGCCTCTTAACTGGACTCCCCAAAAAGCTGTAAAAAAGCTGCAGCTCATTCAGAATGCTGCTGCTAGAATGTTAACCAGGACCAAGAGAACAGAGCACATCACGCTGGCTCTTAAATCTTTGCACTGGCTTCCAGTCAGTTACAGAATAGATTTTGAAGTGGTGCTTTTAGTTTATAAATCACTGAATGGTTTAGGCCCAAAATACATTTCTGAAATGTTTGAAGAATATAAACCAAGCAGGGCTCTTAGATGCATGAACACAGGTCAGCTAGTAGAGCCCTGAGTCCAAACTAAACATGGCCAAGCTGTGTTTAGCAGTTATGCTGCACACAACAGGAATAAACTACCAGAAGATCTTAGACGTGCCCCAAATGTATCAATTTTTAAATCCAGGTTAACAAGACACCAGGCAAGCTTAGTTCAGCCGGCACGCAATAGAAAGCGTTGCCTTCTCGAGATTCGAACCCAGGTCGCCCACGCAAAGGGCTGTGTCGTTAACCACTACACCATATGCTTGCTGGGTGTCAGTATAGCCTCTTGTGTCTATCCTTAACAAATCCTCTTTTGCCACTGGCTGTTTTATATAGCCTTACAGCTTCCTATGTTTTTATCCCATTTTTATTTTATTTATATTTATATTTTCTTATTCTATGTTTTATTATTATGATGTTGTTTTGATGTTTGAGCATTTGAGTATTTGTTTTTATGCTATTGTATTTTTATATTTTTTTCTTTTTCTTTGTAAAGCACATTGTATTGCTTCTACGTATGAATTGTGCTATATAAATAAACTTGCTTGCGTGCTTGGGCCGACTCCATTAAGTACTGCTGGGCCACTATATCAAATCAATAAATGTTGGTTCCGTCAATCAGAACGTTATTTTTTTCACTTTAAAAATACATCATGTTTCTTTTCAGTATTTGTTGTCAACTCATGTGGCTTGTTCATTTATGATTTTGTAACATCAAAAAAATATGCAAATCACTGTTCAGCTACATATGCTTTAACTATTGACACATTTTTTGTTCTAGGTCTAACGTAATGTTTGCTTTATAAATATTGCTTTATATTAAGAATAAGTCAAAACATGATAAACTCCTAAGAAAATTATCCCTGTGGCATTATACAGCATTATAAAATAACAATACATTTGGAGATTTGTATTACATACTGAAGTTTAATAATCTAATGTTAGAAATAAACAGTTATTCCTGGTCGCAGCCTATTGTCATTGTCTGGGGTCCAGGGGTTCTCCAAAATTATGTTTGATTTCAGTTTGTGCATAAAGAGGGACATTTGCATTAAAGGTTGCTTTATTTGCATTAAAGGTTCTTTTTCTGGTTTCCAGAAAAAGAAACCAGGCAAGCCTAGTTCAGCCGGCCCGCAATTTAAAAGCAGTAAGTGTTTTGCCCTCACTGGATTAAAACCTGGGTCTCTCACATGAGAAGCTGTGTCTTCAACCACTACGCCATGGAGATGCACGTTTGCCAGGTTTCGGTATAGCATCTCGACATTAGATCATTTTGACATGCATTAACATCACGCCAAGTTTGAATATTTCGCTAGACACCATTAAGCATTGTGTTAAACTGAATAACATTTCTTACTGGCCGTTTTAACAGTTAATTGGCCATTTGTGAATGACATTGATACAGTTAAACTGTCTAACGTTTCTTACTAAGTTTACCTCCACCACAAATAGCATCTATGAACTGTATGGCTTTTGCCACTGGCCGTTTTAACAGCTTATTAGCCAGTAATAGGCTTACTAGTATCAACTAACTTAGTAATTGGAATAGTTATAAGAATTGAGCAATTGCTAGCAAGACTGAAGATGAACTATGCCAAAGCTATTTCATTCCATGGCGCAACAATGTCCATTTTTCTTTTATTCGCGAATGACATTGATATAATTATCAATATAGGTGAAAACAACAGACTTTTTCGTCAAGTGAAAAGATGAGACAATCGTGGAAACCCCTATTCATTTACTGCCCAATGGGGTTGTGATCTAGCCTATATTACCCCAAAAAGCATGCATGGGTGCGTACTTTGAAAATCCACCCGAAATAGTCACAATATAACCACAAAACGTTTTTAGGCTTACTATAACGTAGCTACTGAAGGTTGTAACCCGCAAAGTTTTTGTCTATCCTGACCCAAAAAGCATGCACAGATGCATACTTCGAAAATCCAAAAAAAATATTTGCAATATAACCGTAAACAGTTTTATTTTACGCCTACTATACCTTAGCTACCAATGGTTGTAGCCAGTGAAATTTTGTCTATCCGGAACAAATCCTAAAGCATAACTTGTTTTGACTGTGACTAGATTCAAACGTGGGACATCTTGTTTGGCGGTCCGCATCTCTAACCACTACACTATTTAACAAGGGGTAGTCAGTCAGTCAGTCAGTCACTCACTCAGTAAGAGACATTCGCTCTTCTTGGCCGGCTCCGCTTATGCGGTCTGGCAAAAATAGAAACATTTTGTTTTGTTACTATAATCCCCAGGTCTGCGGAGATATAACATACACAAGTTCTGGCCAAAAAGGGGTTTGTATCCATCGGGCATAACCTAAATCTTATTCAAATTCCTTCTATACAACACAAAATTGAAGCATGCAAGGGAAAACTCCTTAGTAGGGTTGGAACCTAGAGAAGAGAGAAGAAACCTAGAGAAGACCTGGACTCAGAGGGGTGGCCCGTCCTATTCTGGCTATGCCGGGTGGAGATTATATACTACATGACCTTTTTAAGACCACATTGTTCATGAATGTATGTACACGTTCAGTTTGACCAGCTGGTCAATAAACACTGGTTTGCTGAGCAGAATCCAGATCAGCACCACAACCAGGGGAACTTGGACAGGGAAAGCCAGGTGGGCTGCGGACAGTGACAGCAGGATTAACAAAAAAAACTGTTGGTCTTGCCACTTTTAAGGGTTTGTCCTCGTTTGGGGATTTCTACCAGAGGGAGAAATTTGTTCTTTCCCAGTCACAGGTCTGACTCTTATGAATCATAGGGGCACTCTCAATTTTACGCAGTTGCCATCGGAAAGTACGTATTGGCCTATATTTCAGCTTTCAGCCCAGCAAAAGCCGCCTTGAATTACTCAGTGAGTACAGTGTGCAGTTTCTTAAGGGCAGCGGAGCAAGTGAGTCAGCAAGTGTAACAATGGATGACCTTCAGAGATATGGGCTGGTTTGGGATCGCGGCAGTAAAAGAAAGTAGAGAACATCCCTAAAAGCATTTTGCTCAGCTTGCAATCTGCTTACTATTACTTGTTATTTAACTTTTACAATTTGGTAGAAATACAGCTGGTCTGTCGTGGAAGAATGAAAATAATCTACCTTGTCTTTGATCTTCCGCCATGGTAGCTGTCCAACTGCAAATTCCACTAACATGTAAAATAAAGACCATAAGTCATCATGGCGGCCCATTTCCTGAGGAGAGTCGAATACAAAATAAAATGATTATTAATGATATTGTCATCAATAATATATTAGTTATATTACAACAGCATAGCCTTAAAAGTGTTAAAAGAGTTTTTGTATAATCTCAGCCAGTAGTTGTAAAAGTGGTGCTAATCAGCCTAAATGCATCCTTGTTTTTTGTCTACTACATCATCAGTAGTGTACCTGGTCAAGCATTTCACATAATGTTTCAACCCCTCATTTTAAAAAAAACAAACATTACATATTTGAATGTGGTGTGCCTAAAATCCCAGAATGCCTCTTTAATAGCGACAGATTTACTGCAAGGTTTAAAGTGTAACAGCGTATAATAGCATAGCATATCAAATCTCATAGCATATAATAGTGACATCATTAACAATTAGAAAACTCTGAGAATATTTACTTTGTTTTTATGTGCGTTGACTGAGGCATATCGGACAGTTCCTCGAAAACCTGCGACAGTTCGTGGCTGCAGGCACAAAGAAAGGAACGATATTACTCACCGTCTAATCGTAACATGCACACCTAAACATCTCAGAAAATAACAATTCCAAATGAATCATCCTAAGTTTTGTCCTTTTACTCATACTGTTTACTCATGAAAACTTAAACACATTTACATTTAAACTATTTAAATTAAACATTCATCCCGTATCCGTAAGAACTAAATAAACATAACATTGACTTCCAATGATCTGAAAACCCCGAAGTACATGTTATTCATTGGGAAGTGTTCAATTTTAACTTCCAAAAGAATTTCAGAAGAAATTTTAACTGTCATGCGCTATAACACGCCAAATATAGCCAATATCAATATATTTGTTGACACACATGTACAAGTGTCATAGAGGTGTTATTGATGCTCAATATACACAGTATTGTTTAAAAATTGTTTAAAAAAGAAATTCACAATAATTCAGGAAGAAACATAAGCAAGGGGTCACACCAGGCATCTATACACAAATATTACAACAAAATGCCCATCCATGTGTATCTATATATGTATGTTCGGTTCAGTAATGCAATCTCTTGGGGACAAATACTCATGGACAGATTAAACATCAAGAATCTGTCAAGGCCGACAATGAATTATGTGATCATGTGAGCAGCAGTAGTTCCTGGTCTTGGGGTTTTCCACGTTGATTATTTGGACCAATCAGAATTAGTAGAAGGCCGTGTTTAAACTGGGACTAAGATTTAAAGCCTGTGTGTGGATGACAAAAACATTTTCCACTAGATTCCACACAAAGTTAAATTTGTCTATATCATCAAAATATATTAAACAAAATTATGATTTTGATCATTACAATCATTATTGTAAACAGTCATTCTGTAAGCAATACTGACTTGAATAAAATCATAATGGCATTATATCAGGGTTGAAAATAATAATTATTATATAAAAACATATTGAAGTACTTTAATTTAATAACTATTTTGCCTGAATATTGATGTATTTGCAGAACTGACAAATCTAAAAACATCAAAAGAGAATTGAGCCTCAGTATCGTGGAACATGCTGTTTGTTCTCCACCACGACATTAGCCACCATGACATTTGCTCTATGGGAACACTTACGGTCGAGTCCCAAGTTGTTTCTTAAAGACTTGTGCAGTAAAAACTTGATCTTCAAAGCAAAGGGCACACCATTCCCAACATAGTGCACTACATTTGACCAAAGCCTTATGGGCCAAATAAGAGTCACTAGGTAAAACTCAGGTTTGGATATAACACATTTGCTATCAACCAGTGGTTAGGCATTTTCCACCCTTTGGGAAGACATTAAGGTGGCCTAACATTGCACTTTCACAATGTCCTAAAAAAAATATTAACTAAATGCTTCTTTGGTGACAAGAAGATGCTTCACACTTTGTCATGCCTTATATTTCATATTCTCTATATGCATATATGTAGACATGGCTGTAAGAGACTATTACAAAAGTGGGAAACTTCCACACTGTTCTAACTGAATGATAATTAAAAGTTTTGTTGCTTTCAGGATGCTGGTGATAGTCTGATTCGCTTGCGACTGATTAGGTCCCATTAAAGGACTTCAGGGCTGTATTCTGCCATAGCTAAAACTAAGAGCCACAGAAGATAAAAGTGTATGTTAGAGACAGTGTAAGTTAGAATACAAATCTAAGTACATTGCTGTGTATAGCTGTTGCTATTTTAAAAAGCTAGAAATAGCAATAATGCTGTCTAAGAAAAAAGAAACAAAAACACTTGGCTAACATTCATGTAAGTATAAGAGAAAATTCGAAAGAGTGTATTCTTGGTGTGACCCCTAGCTATGAGGAGAACAGAAAGCTTGGTGACCAGACTCACGTCACTCTGTCATATTGCACATGACAGCCATGGGGGAACAAGGATCTGATGGAGAAACGGGTTGGAGCATGCACTTCAAAATCAAAAGTCCAAAGGAACTGTGAAAAAACAAAAAACAAAGGCAAGCACTGAAACAAAAGGAATGAATAAATACAAGGAAAGAGAACAAAAAATAAGCAGAACAGTGACATATCAACATATAGAAATTGTGCTATATTTCAGACATTTTCTCAAATAGAAACTGAATAGTTTATACTTAATGAATTGATAATAAACAATGTCCTTGCTCACCATCAATGGCCATAATTCTAACAAAATTATTGTTAAAATATATGTACATTTTTAGTAAAGCCCTGCAACAATCTTATTCTGGTTTGCAATGTAGTATTCATTTACATACTGATTCCATTTAATTTGTGGGAAGTTCTAGTCAGTGAGGACCTTACTTTTTCAACTTACAGCTTTCAAGTTTTAAAGCATTGCAGGTTTTTGCCTCTCTATTTTCATCACCTAAAATTGCAAGTGGATTAAATGTAATCCTATCCAGAGGACACATGTTGCATGAAACAATACCACCCATGTATGGTGTTTGATAGTCTATCATATTATTACATTTCTGGCCTATAGAGTTTACACATAAAACACACCAAAGGATCCTTATCCTGCAACAATATAAAATTAAAATATCAACGAGCTTTAAATAAATATAATTATTTTTTTATTTGCCAGATGAAAGCTGTAGTGCTATGTGCTGCCCTGTCTGTTTACAACTGCATGCCAACCACCAGGTCATCATTGTAAATTAAAATTGGTTCTCAACTAACATACTTGGTTAAAAAAATGTTTAAATAATAATTACTCTGAAAGCCTTTTTTGCAAATGATATATAAACATACAAATTTACAATGGAAATGCCCCAAAAATTGCACAAGCCTAAATTTGGAGGTTGGCACGTACAGGCTAACAAACATGCTTTCTGGCTATCAGCTGATGGCTAATGGTTTGGGAACATGTATGGCACATCATGGTTTGTACTCAGACGTGACAGCAATTAACACCTTGTTCAATTTAGCGATTGTCACGTTCACACTGACTACGTCTGATCACATCTCAAATCGCACACTACATACTGCAAGTACATTCTTCGCGGGTGATGGTGAAATACGCACTGTTTCGTATATAGTAAGCTAGTATGCCAGTATTGAGACCGATTGGGACATACATCCTTGGAATAAAATTGTCTCAACATTAGATAATTTTGTCACGCATTCACTAGTATTAATGTCATGCCAAGTTTGAATATTTAGCATTATGCATTGTGTTAAATTGACTACTTCTACAGATATCAACCATGTACTGTATGGCTTTTGCCACTGGCCGTTTCAATAGCTTACAAACCAGTAGTACTAGTATCTTTCTACTTGGAATAGTCAAAAGAATTGAGACGAACTTTACACCGCAAAAGCTAACCTTGCTTGAACAAACATAAGCTGGGTACATCTATAGATATCATTGTCATCTGCAACCAATGGATTACACTTAAAATAGCTAATAATGTTTACCTAGCTAGCATTCTACATTTCATGCCACAACAATGTTTGTTTTTCTTTTATACGGGAATAACATTGATGCAATAACTATAATATACAGCTCCGGAAAAAATTAAGAGACCACTGCATCTTTTTCCTTCCTTTCCAAAAATGTTGAACAGGAAAGTTTTGAGTGAGGAACAGAAGCGTTCAATTTGCAGTGGTCTCTAAATTTTAACCCTTCTGTTCCTCACTCAAAACCTTCCTTTTTGACTTTTTTGGAAAGGAAAGAAAAAGGTGCAGTGGTCTCTTAATTTTTTCCAGAGCTGTAGGTGGTGAAAACGGACTTTCTCATCAAATGAAATGACAAGAGAATCATTGCAAACCCCTTCCCTTTCATTTCACAAGGAGTTGTGGAACGGTGCATGCTTTTTTACCCAAAAAAGCATGCACCGTTGCATATGGTTGCATACTTCCACCAGAAATAGTAGGCCATCCGAGCACTTTTGGCATACTATTTCCAGTGTACTATGGTTTGGGACATACAGTACAATCTTCTGGAATATTAGTCTGGCATACTATTTAGAATGGACAGAATGCGATTTGAGATTCTGACTTTCACCAGCAATTTTTTCTCCCATTTTCTGATTGGCTCAGAGCTAGTGTTAGAGACTAGCCATTCCATTAGACGAAATGCTAAGCACTAGAAGCTAGCCGTGGGTGGTCAACAAAACACAGTATCAGGTGAGTTAGCGATCATATGTAAGGCAAGCACCAAATGGTCACAAGGTCAACAACCGCTGCAGTGTGTCACAGGCAACCATAACAGCTAGACGCTAAAAATGATGCTATAGCTACAGGCTATGGGCTAACAACAAATATGCTGTGTCAACTGGCTGGGGGCTAACAGCTACATGCAAACAAATATTCTGTAGGTTCTGGCTGGGGGCAAACAGCTACACGCAAACAAATATTCTGCGGGTTCTGGCTGGGGGCAAATAGCTAAAAGCTAAAAAATATGCTGTGGCTACTGGCTAGGGTCTAACAACTACACTTTAACAAACATTACGTGTGGCTACAGACTAGGGGCTGGCAATTTTCACAAGATGAAGGTCATTTAGACTGGAGACACACCTAACCCTTGCCTCCCTGTAGACCTGGGGGAAGGGCTTATATTGCTGTGGATAGGTACGGCGGAGGGAGTGAGGGGAATAAGGAAAGGAAGGAAAATCAGAGTAGTAAATGGCAGATAGACATGGCAGTGGGAAATATGATGAAACGAGTAAGGGAGATGAAAAGAGGGGGAGGCAAACACGAGAGAAATACGCAGGGAAACGACAGTGAAAGACAAGAATGAGAGAGAGAGAGCCAGAGCCTCAAAACTCATCCCAAATCAATGAGCTGAAGCTGAGTCAGCCGTGCTGGCTAGAGAAAGAAAAGAGAAAAAAAGGGAAAAAGGGGGAGGGGAACAGAGGATGGTTCTGGTGATGGGGGGCATCCTCGCCGGCAGAGCCTCGGGGCATCGCCCACTGACGCATGCAGCCAAATTAAATATTCATCTCACGTGGCTGCACTCACCAAGCTCCGAATGTAGAGAGTGAGGGAGACGGGGGGAGAGAGCCAGAGAGAGATAGCGTGAGTGAGCCGCATGAGAACACTGAGATGGACAGAGCCTCAGATAGGAGAGGAAACAAGAGAGGAAACTGGGAAGTAATGGTAATGGTTTTAAACTTAGGAGGACATGAGGTCCTGGCCCACACCTGAGGAGTACCAGGCTTGAAAGACCCGTTGCTGTCCCGGTCCAAAGTCCTCCTGGTTGTGTTGCAGATCAAGACGATACCTGACGATTTCAGCTGCCACTGTGCTGACACCTCCCCCTCCTCGTGTTGTCCTTGTCCATCTGGTCATGCTTCCGACCAGG